>JAVQJG010152751.1:0-26830 GCA_036024015.1 Craterocephalus amniculus
GTTCGAGCCAGAGTCTGACCCAGAGCAGGAAAATGAAGACGACGAACCGGCAGAACCGCGCCTTCAATCATTTTGTCTTGTCAACTCTCAACTTCGGCATGACTGCGGTTGGACTACAAAAATTGAAGCGAAGGGGAAAATGGCGGATCACCAAACTGTTTACCCGGAAGTCAATGACCATATTTAGCGGAACCGCAGCAAATACAGCGACGTAATAGATAGAAAAACGTAATAGCAGTGAAAACAAAACGGACTGAAAAATATGACCAAAAAAGAATAATAAGATTTATATGCTGCACTGGAAGTGAATAAATTACATTTTTCTGCACTCTTGAATACTCAGAAAAGACAAAAACGGGTATTTAAGGGCTTAAAAAAGTGGATTTTGCATGATACGTTCCCTTTAAACCAGCTTCGTAGTACAGGCCCCAGGACCAGCATGAAGTGTGCCTCATTTGTCTGGGGAAGTTACAGTGTGAAGAATTATCAGTCGTTTTGAAAAAAGTCTGCATTAAGAAAGTTTTTAACCTTGATTTAAAACTGCTGAGAGTTTCAGCAGACCTTCAGTTTTCTGGGAGTTTGTTCCACAAGTGAGGAGCATCAAAACTGAATGCTGCTTCTTAATGTTAACTTCTGACTCAAGGACCAGAGTAATCCCTGGTTCATTATGAACCAGGGGTTACTCGATCCTGAAAATATTCTGGCCCCAAACAACTCAATGTGTTCAGGATTTTTAATTACATTTTTTGAAAAACATGAAGGATGATCTACGTTGTTTCGGGGGGTAAAAGATGGGTCTGGGGGATGGGATCAGTTGGGACTAAGGCCGAATCCCAATGTTCCTCCTACGCTCAACCACTAGCCCTCACTCACTATCACTACCCCTAGAAATGAAGCCACGGGAACGCGCAAAATGTAGGGGTAGGGCTAAAAAGTAGGGCTAGGGGGTGTATTGGGACAGGCCGTAAGTAGTTTCCAGTCTGCTAGGAAAGTCCAAGAGGGGTTGGGAGGCTAGGCATTAAAGGGGAAGTTCGGTAGCTATGTTGTAGCATGCTATATGATCATTTATTCACCCTGACGGTTAGGGAGCAACTCGAACTCCTTCCGAAAATAAGGATTCCGAAGGATCTGGCACAGGATATTATCTGCCACAAGGAGTTTTGTGGCAGATAATGCCTTATTTAGAGGCCGACCGGCACTTGCCCTGAACGCTCCCATTATATGAATGTATGCTGATCGCGTATGGATATAAATATCTTCCGAAGGAGTTCGAGTTGCACCAAAACTTCTGCGGTGGGTAAATGCTCGTATACCATGCTACAAAATAAGTACAGGTTGAAAAATACCGAACTTCCCCTTTAAGGTAATCTGCATGGGATATGATGAGTCGAGGATTAATCCTGAAGCTTCTGGGGGCTGAATCTTTTTGTTTTCATCAATCTCAGGAGACTGTCTCCAGGATGGCGCTGAAGTTGTTTAAACCCAATGTTCCTGCAAGGTTCTGTGTTATCGTGTTGTTTTGGTGTGTCTTGTCTATTATCCTGGTCCGTGGGAACAGAGTGTCTATTCAGAAAATAAAACTGCCTCGCTTCTGACCTGTATGGGCAGAATCCATTTGTCTGTGGTCCCAGAAGAAGTTGAATCGTCTGTGAAGTGAATTAACTGTGTGGAACATACAGCTGACAGCCATGCATTTAGTGTCCAAGGAATGCACCGGTCTATGTTTTTCACTTGTGAAATCTTTACCAAAATGTAGTATTTAGTATCGGTTAGCGTTGCCATGATACTGAAACGATACCATATATACTTAACATTTCAAGTAAACTGAACGATCACATTCGTTAAGATCTGTTTTTCAAACTAGATTGATTAAAACATTTCCAAATAATGTTTTTATTGTTTTTAAGTCCAAATCAAAAGCCATTTGTATGTGACTGCAAGCCTCTCATGGGCCCTTTTAGATGGGGTAGGGTAGCCAGTGGTAGCAGCCATGGATCATTGAGAAGGGTCAAGTGTTTTCATGTTAGTCTCCACAAGTCTACAGTAACACCAGAAAAAATTGATCGATTGATCACTAACCGCTTTTTAAAAAGGAGTTGCTAGAAAAGTCTAAAAACTTACTCCTTATAGCAACAAGTTGTTAAGTTAGCAACACTGTAAACTGGGGGTCCTCCAGGGAGATGCTGCAGGGTAGGGGCTGCCTGCTGAAAATGCTGAGGCGGCTGGTCCTCTGTGAACTAGGAGATGCCAAAGTGACATTTAAGTATTGATGCTTATTAACATCCTACTACATACATTTTAGTATTGTCGTATCTGGGAATTTGTTTAAATTTTGTTTTACAATAGAAACTATACAGTACGACACTTCTACCCTACACTTTAGCATTATTACACATTTCTTCTGTGTCAGCTACACGGGCCCAACCTGGCACTAATGCTGTGAGAGTGTAAACCAAGCATTAGATATGAGACAAGAGTCAAAATAAATTAATAAGTTTTTAACTGTCTGGGGAGAGCTCTTCATACAGGTAGAATGCCAAGATGGATGCCAAATTAGCTGTTGATAGGGGGCGCTGATCACTGAGACAAAAGTTAAGTTCTGCATCCTTAAATGAACAGTGAGTTTATGCACAAATGCAAATACTTTACAAAGGTTATTTCATCTAAGTACCGCTCCATGATATTTTAACTATTTTGCTTCTGCTCCCATCCCTTTGAATCTGAGGAGTGGGCTACATTACCTGTGCATGGTGCGCTCGTTGTTTTGCGTTGACTGCAGTCAGAGTGTTTGCTTATGAACCGGCTGCTTGTTTGCTGGTCTGGGGTGAAGGTCGGTCTCATTGGATTAAGAAGGCACATCTCTAGCTTATAGCAGCAGTATAAGCTAGATAAATAGCAGTAAGCTTGCTTCCCCCCCTCTCGGTGTTAGAGCTCATTCTAGCAGAGGCATGGCTGTGATATGTGCACCATGGTCAGTTGGACTTAATCAGCCACTTTGGTTCGGTTGTACCGCTTGGAAGCCTTTGGTGGCTTGCTCTGTTCTTTCTGCTCTGTCTGTGCTGCGCTAGAGTGTTAGGATTGGCCCAGGTTCGGTGGCTGCTCTGCAGGGTGTGTATGCCCCGTGATAAATGTGTTATACCAAGCTGACTGAAAGAAAACATAATGTTATGCATTTAACTACTGTTCCATGTAGAAGAAGGGCTCGATGCAGAGCGTCTATCGAATTGTGGAATTCCATATTATATGTGTTGTAGTTATAGGCATTACTTGACAATTTTGTTTGTTTACATAGTAAAGAAATGCATTTTATTCCAATAAAAGCAAAAATGTTTAATCAGAAGAACATTTTTTAGAATTTGTAATTGTATGTTAAATCTTCTGCATTTTTTTTTTTAAATGAGCATAAATTACACTGTAATTAAGAATTTATAAAACTGTCAGTTTACGTTTATACAAACAAATGATCACTGTGATGTACATTTGGTAAATTACTGAAATGATAAAGTATGCTGGACATTTTATAACAGACATGTGTGAAATTGCTGAAACAGTTGTTTATAAAGAAGGATGCAAATGTTTTATTTTAGATCTGTAAAGCACTGCCTCACCACTGAAAAAAAAACAAAACATATATATATATATATATATATGTATATATATATATATATATATATATGTATATAGTATAAAACTAAACATTTGCTTAAATGATTACAGCACAGTGTGGAAAATGTACCTTAAAGGGATACTCCGTCCTCAGAATGATGTGCCTTCATTTGTTTACTCACACCAATGCTGATTGACACGTTGGAACACTTTCTTGATATTCATCATGAAGCCGGAGATATCGGGAGGTTTACGTTTTGCTTGAGTTTGACGACAACAATGTTGAAGGGGGTCGGTGAAAAAAGTCTTCAAAAACTTGTCAATATTCCTCCATACTGCTCGTCCAATGCAGTCCGTGTGTCCTGAGTGGGTAGCGTCCATAATTAACTCACAATGACAGCATTTTGTATATTTTTAGAGCCCAAATCGTTAGCCTGTTTACGTGTGCCGTGGCCGCCAATGCATCCAGCGTTATGCCGCGGTACACACGCGTGTGCATTGCGTGAGTGTTCCAAAGGGGTCAATCAGCATGAGGGTGAGTAAAACTATGAATGCACATCATTCTGAGAGGGGAGTATTCCTTAAGCTTTTTTGCATGAAGTAGTAGGGTAAAGGAGAAACCTCCACTATATCAGCCCCTTTTTCTTTGTGTCCAGATGTCTATAGAATCTGAGATGAGCCACCAAAGGTTTCGTTTCTTACTGCAATCCGGGGTTTGGCACCTTTTTTCCTTCTTTGTCATTTTCATGTCTTGTGCAGCATGTGTGCTCAGTCAACTGCATGACATGAAGCCATGTTGTCTCTAGGGGTGTAACCATCCATCGATCTGCATCAATACATTGATTCAATAATACAACAGCATCAATCCAATTACAACATACTGTTTAAAAAAAAGAAATCTGAAATCATTTGCAATATGTGCTAAAGAAAAAGTTTAATTGTTTGACAAATGTCATATTTTCAGGTTAAGATTTGGATTCATTTGTCATTCATTGGTGCCATCAGTGATGCAAAGCAGAACAAAATTATGAACTATACTATAGAGTTAAGTTAATACAGAAAAATGCTGACATCCAAAGATGTAGTGTATAGCTGTAATACCTTGGTCATTAAAACTCTGTCAGTTGTTTTGAGACATCTTATAGGACTGAGATTTGCACTATATCCTGCTTTAATGTCTCCAAATGGAAATTCATCCTTTCAGTTTTCTTTTAGATATTGGGAAATTTTTAAAGTTCAAAATATAGTTAGTGGCACCGTCTGTTTTTGTCAAAACAGATTGTTCTGCATTCAAATGTCTGATTGAACTAAGAAATACAATTTTATTTCGTTATTTCATATGAACGGAAGCAATTGTGTTAAATCAGCATGTGATGTCATCCCATATCAATCGCTGACTCCTGAATGAAATGATATCATAATTGTAATTTGGCAACATTTGTGCAATCAGCAAATATTGAATCATTATCCATTGACTGGGCAGTATCGTGATCAATCTTGTGATTTACACCCCTAGTTTTTGCTGTGGCACATTTTTTTCCCTTTTTTTAAACATCAGGAAAATGACCTCCTTTTTGTTTCTGTTCTCTGTATCTTCCTTTTTCATTTTTCCTTCATTCTTGTTATTACCATATCTTTTCACTTTTCATACCATTTTCTTTTCCCATATCCTTCCTTTTCTTGCTTTGTGTAGCATTCCAATCCAGGACATGCAGGCCCTTTCCCAGTGGCATCCTTGCATAATGCCAATCCCACAAGTCCTACCAGTGCCAGTATGGCTGGTGCCCATGCTCATCGTGGTCCTGCCAGCCCTGTAATTGGTCCCATTGAGCTCATCCCCTCAGTCACTAATCCTGAGAACCTGCCATGCCTTCCTGAGATCCCGCCCATTCAGGTGCGCACTGCTGTTTTCTTTTCTGATTAACATTAAAGTTTGACTATTAAACTGGTTAATTATGTTGGCTGACATTTTAAATCTGAAATTGTTTATTTTGGAGAAAGAGAAAATATGACCAAAATATATGAAACATTAAACCTTTTAACCTTGATAAGTTAGAAAATTTGGTCAGTTTGCTGCAGAGTGAAATAAACAGTGTTTTATACAATCTCTTGACTTGTCTAGTAACCACTACCCACTAACTTTATTTTAATGAACTCCCAGCTGGAAGATGCAGGTTCCAGCAACTTGGGACACCTTCTTTCTCGTTACATCACAGCCAGCGCACAGCATCCACTTGGCTCAGTAGACATGAACCCCTCGCCTGGATTATCGACGCTTTCCCCTGGATCATCAGGTACCCATTTATAAAACTACCCAATGAAATTTTTTTTTTTTTCATGCCCAGCTCTAGTCATCACCATGTTCTCAAAATGATTATTGTAAAGTTTGACCATATTACCTACTACATTTGCTGTCTGCAGGTCTCTCTAATGCCCACACGCCAGCACGACCCTCTAGTGCATCCAGCACTGGTAGCAGAGGCAGGTCAGCTCATTGCGCTAGTTTTCTTGACTACAAGTCTTTCCTGTTTCTGTTTGTTCTCATTTGATGATTTACTGTAAATATTTAAATTGTTTCATTCATCATTATGTGGTTTGTTCAGGGATTTGACAGGTTTTCCATCTAAAACTCAACCTGATGATAATCATAGCTATCATAACAAACCCATAAGTCTTAGCAGTTACATTGTTTGCAGGCGTAAGGCTATAAGATGTTAAATGTGTAATACATTGAAAGTGTGAAAAATAATGTGGAAATGTAGGGTGAAAAACACAAACCAAAAACCAGTAAAAAGAAACCAGTTTCAAAGAGGAACAAAGTTCTTTGAACCATTGAATCAAACAAAGCTGGAAACAGGAAAGTGTAGTGAAAAAGGAACAGCTCACCAACGAGGTAACTGCCTCATTTGTTGAGTTGGCAGTGCTTGTGTTTGGAGTAGGCTTGTTCTTTATTGCTGCCAGTAAAACTGACACACAAACATTTATTGATGATTTTAACGTAAATTAGGAGGTCTGCAAAAGCCTCTTTGTGCTTAGTCATCCAAATGCATCAAACCTCATTAGGGGGCATTTTATCACGTGGCAGGAAATGGAGCCAAATATGTGTCCACTTCAAGAAGAAAGCTTTTCAGAAAGAAGGTGGAGGATATTTTTGACTGGCAGAATAAGTTTCTGATCCTCAGTCCGATCAAAGTTAGACTTCAGGCAGTTTTTTACTTCAGAATATATTTTTGCTTAATACAGTGTACTTCATGTGTACATGACTTATTTGCTACATCAATGCAGGTTAGCCTTGTGTGTAAACGCCACTCAATAACTTGCACAGTTTGTTCACTGTTGTTCTAAAGCCACATAAAAAAGTATCAATGTCCTTTTCAATACTGTATTTATTGTTTAATTTCACATTAAATTTATCCAAATCTCAGAGCCTGAGAAACCTTAGATGTAATTTTCTAAATAAATACTTGTGGTCTTGACCACTCCTTCTCATAATTTTACACTGTTTAGAAATAAATCAGATACAATTATAGTCATTCAGAACTTATAAAATATTGACGCAAACAAAACCTCCTCAAATTTCAGATAATAGGAAACAGACGGAGGAAATATTTGAACAGGAGGGTATCAATTAAGCCCAACTAGATTTAACTTCTGAAATTGTTCTTTTGTCCTTCCTGTGCTACAATGTAAACTATGTTGCTGTGACAACATTGGTTTCACACAACAAATGAGTATTTCTGGTTTTCATAATTAAAAGTGTTATTCTTCCCCACTACCTTATGAAGGGCATTTTAGCTTTGTAACTCCATCCTGTGACACCAAAAATAACAAGTGATATGGCAGTTTATCCTACCAAAAAAATTCTGCCGTCACATTACAGTAAGACTTACCTCAATGATTGTTTGATTGTTAGGATATCGCTCGGCTAAGGTAGTTGTATTAATTACTTGTTTGGGTGGTTTTGTATGCGTTTCAGCTGTAGCTCTGCAGGGAAGGCAGGGACCGGAGGAGGACCCACAACAGAGCAGGTTATGGTGAAGAAGGAGCCTGGCACAGAGGACAGCTACTCCTGTCCAACTTCCTCTTTAAAGACAGAGCGCAGCAAAGATGGTGGGAGGAGTGCCTGCATGGTATGGAAACTTATTTTAAAGATAAGCCATAAGCTGAGAAAATGTGCTGACAGCCTGCACAATTGTCCACTTTCAGACAGAATTGCATTTCTTTTTTAAATATCCTTTAATTTGCTATTATAATTGAATGTATTCTAAAAAATGTCTATTACAAAAAAAATATAAATAGAAAATATGTATATTTTTAATTTATTGCTCTAAAATAATGTATTTTTTCTTTGCCCTTCCCACAGATGAGCAGTCCTGAAAGCAGTCCCCTGGGAGTTGTATCGACAGTCCAAGATCATCATAAGATTCTAGGGGAGCATATTAAAACAGAACCCGAGTCTGAGACGCCTTGTTCTGAACTAAATGGTGGCAGTGCCACCACATCATCTTCCACTATGACCTCCACTACCTCTTCATCCACCTATAACAGCAGTGGACTCACAAATGGGAGCTTGGACAAGGGGACAGAGAACACACGGGGTGGGGGAGCTGAGGCAACAGGGGGTCTTGGTGTGAAAGAGGATGACCCCAATGAAGACTGGTGTGCAGTTTGCATCAACGGCGGTGACCTCCTGTGTTGTGACCGCTGTCCTAAAGTGTTCCATATGAAATGCCATGTACCCACCATAAAAATCTTCCCAAAGTAAGTGATCAGCAGATATTATTCTTATGGATTGGCAGTGTTGTCAAACACTGACCTTTATTTACATGTTTCTGTGCAGTGATATCTTGGGTTTCATAAAAATGTTAACACCCACATAGCCTAAAAGTAATACACCAGAAATTGAAATGGCACAAAGTGGCTTTTAATCTCAGGGGATCAGCATTGCTCTATCTAAGCACGACTTACAGCGTGACAAAGTAAAAAACGTTATACATAGGACATATATCATTCTCAGCTCATTAGGACTTTACACTGTTCTAAATGTTCATGTCTGTGTGGATGCTCTTTCCTAGGGGGGACTTTCTCTGCACATTTTGCCGGAGTGTAACTGACCCTGAAATAGAATACTGTGACGAAAGCAAGAAAATCAGAGGAGAGGGGACCCTGAGTGCTGAAGACCAGAGGGTCAGTCCAGTCACCACATCTTCAGAGAACCTTTTCATGAATAGTTTAGATTAATCTAATTCTCTTTGTCTGTCTCCAGAGATGTGAACGCCTCCTATTGTATATTTTCTGTCATGAGCTCAGCATGGGCTTTAGGGAACCAGTTCCTAGCTCTGTAAGTACTTCCACGTGACGCACACATCATTCATCCTGTTACACTACATGACTACTTATGGACATTATGATACACTTAGTTATGTTCTTAGAATCCAATGGGAGGAAAATATTTGGTAAACGTCCAGAAACTTTCCATGGGAATTTAAGCTGGGGAATTTTGGTGGAAACTTTATTGGAAATGTATGGTCATTAGTTGGAATTTGGGGATAATTTCAACAAACTGTATCATATCCAAACACAAATATCAACATTATGCTATAATATATTTTTTCTTAACTATATTGAATTCGGTAAGGGGACAAACCTTGACATTTGCAAATTTCTGATCAAATCCCATTTATTTCCAGATAAACCAGATATTCCCCATGGAAGTTTCTAACTTTAAAAATTTGATGAATTTTGCAACACATACACGATCCTGGAAAGATTTTATTTCCATTCATTCTTCACTTCATTACTCCACATCCATTTTAATCGCTGTTGTTCAATGTAAACAATCAACACACAGAGTAGTGTGCCGTCTTCAGTCAGGTCCTCCGTGACGACAACCTGTTTGATCCATTTCAGTCTGGCTTTAGACAGAGCCACTCTCCTGAAACTGCTATCTTGGCAAGGGAGAGTGTCGCATGGATTGGCAACTGGGGTGTCTCAGAGCTCAGTGCTTGGTCCTCTTCGGTATTCTTTAGACACTTCCTTATTCTGTGCTGTCCTTGTCCCTCATGGCTTCTCCTACCACTGCTATGCAGATGACACTCTGCTTTTCCTTTCCTTCCCAGCAGACATCATGATATCTCTGCATGAATAAAGGATAGTCATCTTCAACTAAATCTGTCTAAGACCAACCTCATTGTCTGTCCAGCCAGTCCTTCCTTACCCCCGTCAGATAAGCGTGAAACAGGATTATATCACACTTGTGCCTTCATCCTCTGCTAGGAATTTAGGTGTCATGGTTGAAACCAGCTGACCTTTAAGGTCCACGTTGGCTCATTTTCCCAGCCTTACCAGTTTGCTCTCTACAATATCCGTAGGATCAGAGCCTAACAGACAGATCAGACAGCACAGCTCTTGGCCCAGGCTCTGGTCATTTCACTCATTGACTACAGCAACTTTTACTGTATGCTCAGTTAAACCTCTGCAGATGATTCAGATACAGAAGTACATCTGTTCTTCAACCGGTCTAAAAGAAATTCTGTTTGCAGCGTGCATCAAATTCAAAGCTCCGCTTCTGGCTTTCAAAACAATAACCCAAACGCCCCGTCTACTTTCACTCCTTAATCCAGAGCTGCTCTCCCTCTCCACAGTTACGCTCTGCCAGTGAAAGACGCCTAGTGCTCCTACCACAACATGGCACAAAATCAGACTATTTTCCTCTGTTGTTTCTCGTGGTGGAATGATCTACCAAACTGTGTCCGATCTTCAGAGTCCTTATCCCCTTTTAAGAGCTAGCTAAAGACTCAGCTGTTCAAAGAGTGTTTACACACTTAGCTTAACTCAGCAGCACTGAACAAGCGATGTGCACTAAAACCTAAATAGTGACATTGGGCAATAAAATCTCGATCACATAGTTAAATAAGGGTCATTTGTAGGGAGGGGGAGAGAAGTGGAAAGATAAAACGAACAATAAATAAATAAATTAATTAATTAATTAAAAGGGCACTGCCTCTTAGCACTTAACAGCAGTGCCTGAGTCCAACTATTTGACTAGCACTAAATCATGATGTCCTCTCTTGTTTGAATTCTTGCTTGTGGTGGGTGAGGAGTATATTCTTGGTTTGATTTCTTTTCATTCAATCTTCATTCAGTCATACAGACTGAATGAAGAGGAGGAACTACGATCCAAACAAAGTAGTGAATCAGATCTTTTTGTTTCACAGCGAGTATGTTCTGAAACTCCCACACCTAATCACAACCAGTAGGATGGTGGCAAAATCAGATTTAAAACCATGTCTAAAAGTGATTTTTAGATTACATTGCAGACCTTATACTGGAAGTAAGAATGTGCATCTTCATGATTCCCGATTATAGACGAAGTCCCTTGATGTAACAAATTCCCTATTGCCATGCTCTATCAGTTCAACATTTTCAGGTTATTCATTGGTTCAGGGGTGTCCATGAGGATTTGTGGTTTAAGTTACATGTGTGTTTACAAATAAGTGGATTGATTTTTATTTATTGGTGTGTCCACTTTCCTGCCCTCAGCCCATGGTTCCTGTTTTTCTCTGCATAAAAAGGATTCATTCTTATTTTAGTTGTAAATTAGTAAATATTTTACCGTATGGTAAAATAACAAAACACAGATTCCTTTTAAATTCCTAAATCTATCCCATGTTTTTACGTTTCCAAGCCTAAGCCTCAGTTGTAGACTATGGTCCAAACAGTGCACTGCCTGTGTTTTTCCCCCAAGCATAAGGAAATGTTTTCAGCTGGAATGATTAAGTATGAAATCTGACCTACTTTTATTAAATCTAGGTACCCAACTACTACAAGATTATTAAGCAGCCCATGGACCTGAAGAGGGTGAAGAAGAAGCTGCAGTTACGGAGCTCCCAGTTCTACAAGTCCATCCAGGAGTTTGTGTCTGATATGCGCCTTATCTTCAAAAACTGTGGAAAGTACAACGAGGTGAGCAGCATGAGTTTTCAGCCTGCTTTGGGTTTGGCATCTCCTTACCAGTGTGCATGCAGACATGGGTATGACTGACATAGTTTGGAGTTTAGTGCCACCAACTGACCGAAAACGTTATTGGACTTATTGGCAAAATCTTTTAACAAAATAAAAAGAGGCAAACTAAATTTATCACTACGTTAGACCTTATGTTAATCTAACGGCATTGGAAAAGTGATGGTGGCGCTTCGAGACTGCGATGTGCTTGCAGTTTGTGCAGTTACTAACGCTAATGGGTGGTAAACGGAGAGTAAAGGTCTCACTGTGCACTTTTTGCACTGGCTGCAAGAACACTGAATCATATTAACACTGTGTGCATCTCAACCATACACCCGGTGTTTGTCTTTTTTATCAATATAAGTGATCACTTATTCTTGAACATTTTCTTCTTTGAGGTAAAATGTATTTTGAAATATAATGGATGCAAATGTTTTTGTTTCCTGACACTGAGATGCTGCTGTGGGCTAAAATATATCATATCTTCATCTATCCTCTGTCTGGACACGAGCACGGTCGCACACATAGATTTCATCAGATACTGAGTTAGGCCCACAGATTACACCATATATGCGTAATAAGTATACCTTTCAACAGCATAGAAGACATTATATTTTTTGTTGTTTTTTTTAAACAAGAAGTTCAGAGTGCCCAAACACATCTCTACGTCATTGTTTTTGTAATGGTCATTGTGCAGGCTGAGTGTTGCCTGGGAGCATCACTGCAATTTTATCCTAATGTTACTCAAATTAACAGCAAGTAAAGTTCTCGCATGTGAAAATTGTTGGTAATGTTGATGAAATCATTTACTGAAATATGGTGACACGCATCTCAGCTGGATGTTAATCCTGTCATATCGGGCAGGATAACAGTAGATATAACAGTTGGTATATTGCAGCTGGAGTTTTAGTGCTCTTGGATAAAAGTGTCTGATAAATTAGTGATGTACATTTAATGATGATGCAAGGTGGATGTGTCACTTTTAAGTGTGTGTATCCAGTTTTTATTCTTTGGTGCACATTAAACACACACACTTACACATCTTATTTTATATGTGCTATACATCCTGTTACCTAGATCTAGCATTATAATGATAATACAGCTTTTTTATGTAATTATATGTCCTGTATGGACATTTGACATTAACATTTCCTGACACTTTTGCTTTGGATGAAACCCATTTTCTTTCTTTAAAAACCTGTGATTGTTTTTGAAGACAACGTGCCGAAGGACTTATTGATATTTATTTTCAGAAATCAGTCTTTGTTTGTATTAGCTAACCTTTTTTAAGAGAATAAAACTGAATAAAATGCAACTTTTACATTTTTTGTTTAAAAAAAATGGTTTTGAAAACAAAAACATCAAAATTGGAAGGAAGCTTTCTTTGTAGCCTGTGTGATCTTTACTTGCTGTTAACTTCTGCATTGACTTGGTGCCCCACACCTCCATGTTTTAGCACAGTAAAAGACAGATTTCTTATCTGTTCTCATTTAACCTGCCTGTGCTGTAAACTCTTCTCTTCCCCCCTGCTGCTTCACTTTCTTTGTTGTAATGTTATTGCCCCTTTTTAGATGTCTCGAATAATCCAGGTTTATGATGAGGAGAAAGAGATTAATACGCAGGTAAGCCGTTTCAAAAAGAGTGAAGATGTCCTGTACCCTCCCACTGAGACTCCAAGAAATATTTTTGCACTTCAAGGCAAAAAGCATGAGTTGCAAACATTTGCAGTGATGCAAATTATGAGTAAAGTTATGAGCAAAGTATGTCAACAGTATGAAAATGACTGCTGCTTATACTGCCTGTGAGTAAAGTGGTGGAGTAGACAACAAGGTGTCTAAGGGGTGTAAAAACTATAAATTGTTTTCTTTTCTCTGATTTTGAAACCTCTAATGTATGCAGCTTCTATTTCGCCTCCACATGTTTTTCATTTTCAGGTTTGGTAATTCGATATAATAATATGAGTCTAAGATGAGACTGCATGGTTATGCCTGTGTGTGAGCTGAAAATACAGTGTGGGTATAACAGGACGCTTTAATATTCTGTAGGATCGCTTTGATTACTCTGCAGATTTACCACAGTATTGTTTCAATAAGCTTGAAAAAGGTTGCAACATTAATTTCTGTCCTAAAATGCAATGTTTTTTGCCAAGATGCATGTTGATAGGAGAAAAGTGAAACTGCAGTCTTTTTCAGCACATCCCAAAAACTCAGTGAGGGTAAGATCTGTGGTGGCTAATACATGCATGGAAATGTGTCATCCTTCCCGAACCAGACTGTCATCATTGCAACCTGATGAACGTCTTGCAATATGTGTGTTTCATCAGGGAGAAAGAATCAGTTGATGGAAAAACTTGGTCCCTCAGTATATTCAGCTATTCAGTGTGTGGGCATGTAATGGTGCTTGGACCTGCCAAGAGAAGGTTGATGAGGCCAGGAGCAGGAGCAAGTGCAGTCTTTCAGTCTCACATCAGTTATTGCCACATTGTGAGTGTGGAAAGGCTTTTACACAAGGTGTTTTGAGATTGCTGCGAGTACTGGGATTTGATTGCACCAAACCTTTAAACAATCACTGGTCATAATCAGGATTTCCTTCTGATCACAGTTTATAGATAACGGTTTGCTGTCCTGCCAGGTTTTAAAGCGTTACCTAGTTTTAGTAATTTTAGCAATCTCTTTAGTTGTTTGCTTAATGCAGACCAGTAATAATTTATTGTTTATCACAGGAATTGTCTTCTGAAATGGTAGCTAAAGGAACAGGATGTGATGAAGTCTAAAACAGTCATGACTTAGCATTTCTACTTTTAAAATATACTGATGAAGTATTTTATATGCAACACACCTTAAGGAAGAAACCAATTGCAATTTGGGACTAGTAAGCAGGAGCATTGTTTATATGTAACATTATCAACACATTATTAGCTGTTTGCTGACAAGATAGCTGCAGGGAACCAAGAGGTTTTGAGCAATCTAGGGTGCGAGTCTGCAGCCAAGCCCACAGTGAACGGGTTACATACACGAGTTAAGGTCTAGGCGTAGAGTCGCATCAATTTTTTTTTTTTATTATTTTAATTTTTTGAAGGAATTTAAAAATCTTTAAATGTACATTTTTACTGATAATAGATCAGTTTCTGGCAGTTTATATTATGAGGAATACTACTTAAAAATAAAAGTCTGATATTGTTCTGTATCTATAAATAGGTGAAATATTATCTTATAAAAGGTGGAATATTAGGCACATATTTATTTGATCATAATTATATGTAATTGATTTTAACATTTTCTTTGTTACATTTTTTAAATCACAAATTTATTTCAGATTGGAGAAATTAAAATATTTCTTGTTTTGACTCTTTCCTCAACAACTAATTACCCTGAGTTGCTTCACCTGATATATTTGAGTAACTGCTTTTCGATGACCCTCTGTCCATTAGCCAAGCATTGTCCCTCACTGTTGGATTTAAAATATGAGAATTTTGGATCTTTTTTTTTTTTTTTTTTTACCTCTTGTGTTAAAGGGTTTCTGAGATTAAGGAATTAAATTCTCTTATAAATGCCCTCGGGGGCCGCAGGATTTTTTTTCTTTGTTGTTGATGGCTGTGGTGGCAATTAGCTGTAGAAATAGGAAAATCGAAGGCTTCAGTTTGACATCAGAGGCTCTGACATCGAAGACAAATTTTGGTTTCATGGCTACCGACTTGGTTTTTGGACTTTTTTCCCCCTTCTAAACAGGCAATATTGCTTTGTGTGTGTCAGCACAAAAGTGTTGACATGAAATGACTTCAGCAGGCTTGAAAAATTCAGATAATGGTTTAAGCTCTAATGACTGAGTCATCAGGATTTGGTGAAAATCTTTGAAGACGGCCTTAATGACACTTGATTTTTAAAAAAATGCTTCATGGAGCCACAGTGGGACAGGAAGGCAGGATATCCCTGCTCTGTACAGTATGGTTGAGCTGGGGCCTCCCTGCCACCAGGAGTCTTAACCAAATCTAATTTGTCTCCTCATTCTCCTCTTCCTCCTTCCTGCCTCAACCCATCATTCTTCCCATTAAATGGTACTCTCACACCTTTTTCCTTACACCCTTCTTCTCCGACATCTTCCTCCTGTTCCTCCTCTGGCAGGTGGGATCGGAGATGGCGATATCTGGCAAGGCAGTGAGCCTCTACTTTGAGGAGAAGTTGCAGGAGATGTTCCCAGGCCAAATCTTCCCTGACACACCAGAAGCGGAAGCTTCGGAGGAAAAGGAAAGGGGGAATGAGACAGAAGACTCTGAGGATGACTTCATACAGCCGAGGCGCAAACGGTTGAAAGCAGATGATAAAGTTGTTCACATCAAGTAAGACCAACCATCAAAAGAATCAAGAGGATTTAAAAAAAAAAGAAGAAACTGTCTTCCTCTTGCCCCACACGTCTTTCTTTGGAAGCAACAAACAATAAGAGGCTTTCTGTACAAACTCGTACAGCTCATTGTTGCCTTTTAATTGTCAAGGGGAAGATGGAAGAACTGCATTCCCTCTGCAATTCATGGACATTTAACCTGTACATATTTTGAAGTAGAATTTGTTTTGCAGTAGTTGGCAATTGGTTCTTTTGTTTTCTATCATCCATTTGCATTTGTAGATTTGTTGTGAGAATTGCTTTATAAAACATTTAAAGCCCCTGTTCTGTTTGATGTATTATATCTATACTTTGACATGGAGTCTACCAAGTATTTGTTTAACTTTGTGAAAATGATGATATATGAATAAGAGAGTTTAATCCTCTGAAGGTATTCCTACAGTATAGATGTTTTGGTGCGTCAACAATAAAAACATGTTCTTGAAATATAGTAAATTTGTTTGTCCGTTTGGGTTTATGTAGATGAAGAAGATGTATTAGGATGATTCTGGTCTCATTTACAATTTTTTTTATTGTTTTTACTTCTCGGGGATGAAAAAAATCAAAATGTTGAGTAAAATTTCGTTATAGGAACATTCGTATACTATCCAGACGTCTCAGGATCACATTAACAGCTCTTTTAAAAAGTGGCGCATGACCTGGCTTGGGCTCTTATTGCATAATTAATCTGGTTTAATTTTATGAACAGTTTATAAAGTTTCTCTAACCTCTAATTTCCAACAACCGGGGCATATCCAGGTCTGAAAGTAGTGCAAACAACCTGATGTTTTAGGTCACTCACTGCAAACCTGGAAATAAAACTGCACGAGCTGACACAGTAAAGTTTGGTGCTGAGTCGTCAGTCTGACAGCGTGTCAGCTGACACATTTCAGATATTTCGAAAAAGGGAAACTTTTTTTCCTCCACTGATTCAGCATTTGACGTCAGATTACAGCGTCCCTCTCAGGTAGGTTTCTTTTGGTCACACGAGGGAACGAGGTTTTTTTCTTACCGAGGTGGAATATCCAGAATTTTCTGTTTTACTTTTAGTAATCTATATCTTTCCCTCTGCAATTATACAACAAAAGAGCTCACTGTGAGGGAGTTTGGGGTATTATTTGTCCGGGCTGTTTTTTTCTTTTCTTTTTTCTTTTTTAAAAAAATGTACACTTGATAAGATTTCATTAACCTGATCCTACAGGTTTGTTTTTCACGACTGTATTCTACAATGCAAAGAAAGGACTTATGAGGCCACGGGACTTATGACGGCTCGGGACTAATTACTGAATAACTATGCCGGGGACAAATAATACACTTTGACAAGGCTTGTTGATATGTGATGAGGGTATGTGAAATGTACGTCCCTCTTTTGCAGATACATAAAATTAACATGAAAGCATTTGCTTGTTCCACAGTGTTAAGCCTTTCATATCAACTAGTATCGAGCAACAACATCTGGACACTGCTATAATTTCATATAAGTTCATTACGTACAAACTGCGGGGACTTGTTTACAGAAAGCAATGCGATCGATGAATAATGAATAAATTGATAGAAAAAAGAAGACTAATCGATCCAGGGCCCTATAAACTCTAATTTGAAAGCTGATGTTGCTTGTTTTGTCTCAAGCGAAAGCCGGAGGTCACATGACGAGGCTTCTAGTGACGTTTTACTGAAGCGGCCAATCAGGTCACACGCACAATTAGCTTGTTTATCACTTTCTTCCGTGTTGTGTCAGAAACTGTGTGAGGTTGCTGCTCTGACTCTGTCGCCTCTGTTACCGGCCACACGAGTAAGATAAACGCGATGTTTTATTAGTTTTCAGTGTGCTACTTTGGCGATGTTTTTTGTCTAAAGACGACAAATAAGACTCACTAAATTGGTAAGTTTGTAGTAGGTGTCGTTGCTAACCTGCTACTTAGCTAACAAGTTATTAAGAATATATATTTTTAAATAATTTTTGTTTAAATGCATTTTATGTGTAATTATTGTTTCATATCTATGCAATGTACAAATGCAGATGCACGTACTCTTCTTTTACTATTTTGTTTTGTTAAACTCTGTTGATCTGATCAGCGGAGCGTCAGCAGGCGGCGTCCCTAAAAATGCTGTTCATTTATGTAAGTTTTAGGTTTTCACCAACCTTTGAACCCGACATCTTTATCTGGAAATACGAGTTATTTCGATACTTTCTGTCCGTAAGTGATGTTTTATATTGATCCTCAACTGGCTGCTTTTGGGTCAGCGATCTAGTTCTGACAATGACCTCCACTCTCCACCATATGGTAGACACATTTACACAATATGCAGCTTTTTATTGAACATTCACGAAAACATTATTTATTCAGTGAAAATAGGATTTGTGGTGTCTTAGTTCAGACTTTGATTTTCTCCCAAACCCCCTCAAACGTTGAGGTTGAGGCCTTATTTTTTTTACAGCATAATGAGATGTAGGCCTATTTTGAGGAACTTCTCAAATACTAACAAAAAAGTCTGTGTCCGCGCGCAGAATATGCGGTCTGACGGAGTCCTCACGAGGAGCACCATTGGATGGACCACTGCAGGAAACTTCACCTCCCTGTGTCCTAATGGGTCCAAGTGGGTTTGGGAAGGCCTTGGGGAATGTGCCCAGGATGGGAGAGACATGGCCAGCATCTACCTCGGCCTCCTGTCAATCCTCTGTTTCATGGTGTCATCACTTCCGTGAGTGCTTTGTGTTTGCATCTTAAGTTTGATTGTATGGATTTGCTGGCTTATTTGAATGTAATGAATGTGTCTTTTCTCTCTGCCTGCAGACAATACTACAGCTCATGTAAAAAAGGAAATATGGACAGTGCTCTCTCTATTTGGTTTTTACTGCTGTGGTTGGGAGGTGACTCATGCAACCTGATTGGCTCTTTTTTGGCTGACCAGCTTCCACTTCAGGTGATGTATAAAAACAGTTTGATGCAGTCTTTTGTGTTGAAAAGTACTGGTGGTTATATATGATCCTCTGCTGATTAAAAGGTTTGCTGTTTTAAAAAAATGCAACTTATGGTTGTGCACTTGCATTTTTATTTATATTTTAACTGTTGTTCAGTGCCTCAAATTAGATTTAATAATTGCTCAGCCAGTCGTTGTTTTGTAAAGCTACAATAAAAAGTTAAAAAAAAAGAAAAAAACTAAAACAAACTGCCGAACATGTAGCCTATGAAGCACCACCTACAACGAAGAATTCCACAATACAGAGCTGCATATCCATTTATCATAGGATGTATGACTCTGTTCGGAGCATGCTTCAGTTGTTAGTGTAGAGCCTAATTTGTACCCAATTCTTTGTATTTTAATCAACAAAAGTCTGGATTCAGTTTTGAAAAAGAAGTGCTATGCTGGCACCAGAGCAAAGAACAAAGTCAGGGATGTCAAACTCTAGTAATTGAGGGCCGCTGTCCCACAGCTTGCAGATTCTTCCCTTCTTCAGCACACCTGACACATATTAATGGGTCATTGTGCAGAGCAAGCTGTTGGATCCATTTCACTCTAAACATCTGCAAGACAGGTGCCATCAAGCACCGGATTTTGACATCCCTGATTTATGTTATTGTGGGCAGGCAGTCACAAGTAAAATACTCTGATGTTTACAAAACCACATTCATGGAATCATTTAATCTGTTTTGACACAACAGAGAAAACAATGAAAGATTGCAGTTTAACACCAACAGGAAATCAGAGATGTAGTGGAGAATATCAGCTAATAGTTCCTCACATTTTCCTGCTGTTTAAAGTTTTATGTCCTTAGTCACGTGTGTGAATGCTGCTCAGTGTGCCATGTGGAACCCATAATCACTTTTTTTAAAATGAATGGGAACATGAAAAAAACATTATAAATCTCTCTCTTTTGTATAATAAAATAAACAAAAGTTAGAAATGATGTAATGCTGGGACTTTGTGGTTGCTCTTGTAGTGAACCAAACTTAAAACTGTCTCGAGCACCAGCCTGGGGATAGAAGCAAGCCTCTACCCAGTGCGTCATCACCATATCTGCTTAACAAAATGCATCACAACTTCTCATCATGCTTCCCATCACTAGCTATTTTTACAAAGTCTAACATTTTGCAGCTGCTGTCAGTTAATTCTGTTTTCTGTTTTACAATAAGCTGAATTATTGCTTAGATTGTCATTGATAATCTTTATGCCAACTGTTTTAGTATTACTTGCAACAATGTGTTTTCCTTTTTAATGCAAGTTTGACTTTGTTTATGAATAGGAAAGCAATATTTTAATCTCTAACTTGTTCTGTATGCTTTTCTTCGTCATCTAGACATACACAGCAGTTTATTATGTGATAGCGGACCTGCTGATGCTGACCATGTACATGTACTACAAGATCAGGAACAGAATGACTGAGAGTGAGTGTTTTATTTTGTTTGTTTAACTCAGTTTGCCTCAGTTAGTATTTTGATTTCCTACACAGAAGTAAATCTTTAACATTTAGCATTGATAACTCAAATGTGTCTAATGCATTTTTTAAAACTAGTTATAGTCTTAAGTTGTTTAGTTGCATCTAAAGCATTGTTAATTTTATTAGATAGCTTTCTGATAATGAGCGATGAGCTGCCATTAGTCCAGACTGCATGATCTCTAGAAACCATCACATGGGTAAATGTTGCTGCCGGGGTATTTGGTGTCTTTCCGGTGACCTTTCGCACAGTAGACCTTGTCTGATGGAATGTGTTGACCTGTTTGTCTATTGATGGTGAACCGAATTGTCTCGCCACCAGGCAGGAGGATTTTGAACGTTGTGGGTATATCCTGCTTTCTGGGCCTCACCGCAAGCCTCACCAGCTACCTGGATGTAGGCGCCCCTCCTGAAATGATTTCCTCTGGGTTCAGAAGTCGATCCTTGCTCTCGGAAACTGATGCCAGCTCCATTCAGGTGAGTCGGGTTTATTTGTCAGTGTGCTGATCTCAGTGAAGGGAAGTGGCCTAGTTATGTCTGTTTGTTTTGGTTTTTGTGATTGTGTTTCTACCTTTCTGTCACTTCAGGCTTTTACTCCGAGAGAGATTATTGGTTTCTCCATTGGGTCGGTGTCGTCAGTCCTTTACCTCTGCTCCAGACTCCCACAGATGTACACTAATGTAAGTCTGACAGACACGTTCAACATCTAATATGTTGTTTATGTTCTGTTAGGAACAAAATATGAGTTTATGAGATTAGAAAATCACTGCATTCTGTTTTTATTTACATTTTACACAGAGTTTCACTTTCGGGGAGATTTGGGATTGCACATATCTGCTGGAATGGTGATTTAATATATTGAGATTCCCCGTTCTAATGAGCACTTCATCCTTTTACTATATATATTAATATGAACTCATTTTGAATTTGATGGCAGCTCAAAAAAGTTGTAACTGGGGCAGCAAAAGTTTGGAAAAGGTAACTGGTACAAAACCAAAACAACTGGAGGAACCGATGGAAACGAAATAGGTTGATCTGCAACGGGTCAGTAACATGACTGGAAATAACGGGAGCATTTTACAGAGGGCCTCTCAGATATAAAAGAGGTTCAACACACCGAGACAAACTAGTTCTGAAAATGATGGAAAATTATTACAGATTAAATGTTCCTCAATATTTAAGTGTAAGAATTATGAAGATCCCACCACTGACAGTGGAAGTATTCAGGAACAATCTCTGCGAGCTTGGGACAAGGCCAAAGGGCAAAACCAGATGAGTGTAATTTTCAGCCCGTCAGGTGGCACAGCATTAAGCCGAGGACCACTTCACGGTGGACAGTTTACCATGCAACCACTCATGCACCTTAGGGCTCTGTCATGCGTAGAAGCAGCTCTTTATGAAGTTGCTGTCTTCTCTGAACCAAAGCTCATTTAAAATGATCTGAGGTAAAGAGGAAAACTGTTCTGTAGTCAGATAAATCAAAACTTTTAATGGTTTTTGGAAACCATGGCCACCATGTCATGTTTACTAAAGAGAAGAGAGACCATCCAACATACAGCTGAACAGCCTGCATCTGTGACGGTATGGTCTTACACTAATGCCTGTAGTGTGGGCAGCTAATTCATCTACTGTATAAAGGATGCATTAAACTGTTGGAGTTATTAGATATGAAAGCCTAATAAACTAATCCTTTTATCTTTGAAAGCTTCATCACAGCCTCTTTTCAGAACAGGTTGTCACATCCTCAGTTTTCAGCAATAAAATAAATGGAGTGCACCTTGTGCTTGCATACCTCTGCCTCTGATAGGTTAGTCATGCTGAATTGGAGGGAAACCTTCAAACTTCAAACTTTCAGTCTGAGTGGTATCGGCTGAATCAGCTTGAAGGTGAGCGATTACATCATCACAGCTGAGGTTTCATGTCCTTCAGGCTGTAAATGCTAAGGTCAAACACTGATTAAGTGACAAAATATGAGTTTTTTTTACTATATGCTGAGGGAATTTTGTGTAAAGATGTCTGCACAGTCTCACCAAACTGAAACAGCTGAAATTGTCGCAGCCATTTGTCTTTCCTCCAACTCTGTACCCAGCTGGATGAGTCCAGAGTGCAGTGTGTGACATTTGGTTCAGCAGCCTTTTTCCTCTTTCTGTGGTCTCATTGTAGAGGATCTGTAAGCAATGCAGAGATTTTGATTTTAACGGAAGACTACAGATATTATGGTGAATTTGTTAAGGCTCTTTTGAGAATTTTCAAATTTTTTTCCAGTTCCATAAAACACAACTGCTTGTCGACTGGAAAGCCAGTGGTCCTCTGTGTGTAACAGCGGTGTTTGTGCACTTTTCCTCTCACAGACTCCAGTAAGCCAGTAAATGCTTTGTAATAAACAGTATCTGCAGAAGATGGAAAGATGGAGAGAAAGAAGAGAAAGAAGAAAGATTCAGTGTTGCAATCTGAAATCTGAGCAAGCAAAAAAATGCAAGTGGCAGTAATCTGAAACTTAAGCTCCTGCTCTGTCTGTTGTCTTGACACACGATGATCACGTAGCAGCTGCCTGAAAGTCCACCCACTTCTTTTAAAAATGATTTTTTTTCCGTTTCATTTCTCCCTCTGCTGTCTGATATCTCCCCGCAGTACACGAGGAAGTCTACAGAAGGAGTTTCCTACTTCCTGTTTGCACTTGTCATCCTGGGAAACACTACATACGGACTGAGCGTCTTACTGAAGAACCCCGACCTGGGCCAGGCTGAGCGGAGTTACCTAGTTCATCACCTCCCGTGGCTCATCGGCAGCCTCGGCACCCTCTCCTTAGACCTTGTTGTATCCTTTTAAAGAGATGGACGTTGCTGCCGCGTTGGGGCCTCAGAGCTCTCGGTAATCTCAGATACTTGCAACATTTTAGGCACCGCACAGGTTGAAGAGAGGACAGTTTGTGAGACGGCTTTAAGCCTTGTGACTGTCTGTGTATGGAAACACAGGTTTTAGTATCCAAAGCCCAAACACACATGCAGGTGTATGTGCCTCTCTGGTGCCTCTTAGAGGACACTTTGTTTCTTTGCACAAAAGTGTGGGACTGAAATCTCAATCGGACTATTACCTAAAAAGAAAAAAGTTTTAGACTTTGCAAAGAGAGTAAAACCACGTGTTTCCTTTACACTTCTTGTTTAAGTTGATTAAACAGATCAGTTAAAACTCTTTTATTAATGAGCTTCAGAAGCAACAAGTCTGGGAAGTTGTCTAATCTTTAGCCTTCAGTGTTTTTTAGATACATTAGACTAAATAATGATGGACCGGAGCTTCACACTGACGGTAGGAATATCTCTGTTTTCTATTCAAGCTTTCACCAAGTAAAGAAATAAACACAGAACTTCTAAACTCAGACACTTGAGCAGTGTTAGATCGAATTAAAAGCCAATGCAGGTTTAAAGTGGGATAATGAAGCATTAATCTGATAGGTTCACATTAGTGCTGTCGGGTAAAACTCTACAGAAATGTGGCACATGGGCAAACTCTCTGGTTTTACTGTAGGTTCACTGCGTCGGCTCCAAGACTGGTTAGGTCGAGTAACACTCCTCACTCATAAGATGCCCAATCTGTACTGCACCTCACTCCTCCGCGGGAATACAACACAGGCTGAAATAATTTTTTTAATAAATGGAAAAATGTTGCAAGTATATATGATGATGATGATGCATGAAGTGTATGTAAGTTGATATTGTTCTTCAGTGAGGACATTGGAAATGATCTCTTATAGTCTTTAAAATGATTTTAAGCCAGTTCATATTTAGTCTTCATCGATTGGTAAGTTTTCTATGTTTGGCCAGTGAGGAGTTGTTCCTTTGGCAAGGCTTAGGACCATTACAGGTACTACTCGGAAAATTAGAATATCCTGAAAAAGTGTATGAATTAACTTCAAAGATGAAAAGTACATATATGGATAAAATAGTATGCAAATCAATATATACTATTCACAATAAGTTGGGGATATTGTGAGAGACTTGGTGGATGTCATACATGGGTGTTCGATATCAAACTAATGGAAATGGTGTTTCTTCTCATTTATTATTAGTTATATTAAAGGGATTTTTTTTAATTCTGAGGAAATAGGAAAAGTACTATATAAATAACAATAACATAAAATGTGTTGGTTTCAACTTTTATCTTGAATTGCCTGAAGAAAAGAAATCTTCCAGCATATTCTAACTGTCCCATTAGTACCTGTATATGTTGAAAACCAGCAAATAAAAACAGGAGGAATTTCCATCCATTTGAAGTCTTTTTCCTGAGTAAAAAATAGAAATCATAGAGCTTAAAACGATAAATCCAGTTTTCTCTAGATTGTAAAATAAAAAAGTTCTGTGTTCTTAAATTTTTGGGGCTTATGTTGTAGCCTTTTAGTCATTTAGTTTTTTACCTGTGTGAGTTACCCTAACAGGATTTTCTTTTTGTTTCCTTAACTTTATGGTTCAGATCTCAGTACAGTTCTTAATTTACCGCAAGGCTCCAGCTCAGAACGTCAATATGAACATCGGAAATGACGAGATCACGCCTCTGATGGCGAGCTAAACCATTGCAGAGGAAATGTTCTGGAGGGATTTGGGTAAAAACTCCCCTCCGGTCAAAATTGCATTTCTAACATGTCGTGATGAAAAAAAAAAAAAAAAAGAAGGAAAACTGTAATCTTTAGTTTGATTTTGTAACCTTATTTATTATGCCTTCACCCTCTTCAATGTTTACAATGTGTTTTTATCTTCAGCAGTCCATTTACAGATGACGTTTTTCACTCTGCAGATTTCTCGTGCTCTTAGTTTTAAATTTTAAAGGGACAGTTCAGGATTTTGAGAGTCAGAGTTTTCTGACTCCTGACTCCCGAACTCTCAGTGCAATGTCAAACAAACCATGTAAACATGTCAGAAAATTGACCATACCACACAAAGAGGTGTTGTTTTTGTTTTATTTTGTTTTTTATTTTAGTTATACTGTTCCTTTTCAAATGTCCAAACACTCGGCTGGTTGGCCAACCGCTGCACGCAGCCTTGTCTGAGCTCATCAGATACCTCCACTAACTGGAATCTTTTCTATTCTGAGCTGTCAGACGCATAAATGCTGTTATGTGTTTGTATTTAGTCAATTAAAAGTAAAAGTTGCACCAAGTGCCAAAAATAAATGAAAAGAGGAAGCATGTTGGGAGATTTTTTTTGTGCAGTTTAGTTGGGCTTTAGGGTTGTATGATTTCTTTTTTTTATTTTTTAAATACGGATGTATGACCAGTTTTGATTGTACTGGTGATGAAAGTTACATCTCTTTGCACAGATTTGTGCTTCTTTGTGTAGTTCATACATTTTCCTCCTCCTTTATTTTGCACCTTCTGAGGCAAAATGATGATTTTGTACTCTGAGAAATGTAAAATGCATTCGTTTGGTCAGTGTACCATAAAGATTAAACAATTTTCTCCAGTACTTTTCAGTCTTGTTAGTGTCTTTTCCATTAGACCTTGTTTTGATTTATGCATTTAATTATAACCTGTTATGATCCTGTCAAGAAGAGATACCGTGGGAGCTTCTCTCCAGCAGCGTCCTCTCACACTTCTTTCAGCCTAGTGGAGAAGAAGGTCTGCACTTGGCCTTAAGAGTTGACCCGTCACCCCCTCACCTTCACTGACATCCACCCCCAGTGGCTTATTTCTGACCTGCTCATGGGAGGCCTTGACAGCCACGTTGTTTTTCTTCATTAACAGCCACGTTTGGCCTCTCAGTTGGACCCACATCCCCACACACACACACATTCTCCCTGACTATTAAAAATAATGCAGTCACGCACACTGAAAACCGTAAGGGCCCACCCACCAAGGAAATACAGTCAGAACAGAAAATATCAAGGGTTCAGTAAGAGTGTGTGTGTGAGTGTGTGTGTGGTTATGAAATAGTGGCAGAAAGATTGTTAAGCGGGTTGAGGAGTCAGCAGGAAGAGCCAGCGATAGGGCGCATCCATCCATCACCAGACAACAAGAGACTGTTTATAAACACTTTATGCTGGGAATTTCTTAATGAGACAGTTCCAGTTCCTGCAAGTAGAGAGGGAATGGGGTCTGCATGTCTCTGTGGTTGCCAGTTCAAATCCCAAGATGATGATGAAATGTTCCCATATGGCTTAAGAGTTGAGACATATCTGATTTTTACCTATTTATACATATATATATATATATATATATATATATATATACATACACAGTCATATGCAAAAGTTTGGGCACCCCTGATCATTTTCAAGATTTTTCTTTATAAATCACTGGTTGTTTGGATCATCAATTTCAGTTAAATATATCATATAGCAGACAAACACAGCGATGTTGGAGAAGTGAAATGAAGTTTATTGGATTTACAGAAAGTGTGCAATAATTAATTAAAC
>JAVQJG010152765.1:0-10646 GCA_036024015.1 Craterocephalus amniculus
GTCTGATTGGTTGAATATGTTTCTGTCGGATGCGAATGTCAAAAAAATCGACCTCATTCCGAAAAAATAAACTTCGCAAAATCGCTAGATGGAATTTCATCACTGATGTGAAGGTTTCCATTGACTGTACATTGATTCGATTTTTTAAAGTACTGTGCGAATTATTCGGATGAAATATTCGGAGTAGGTGTGTAAAGGCCTTAAATCCTGCACAACTGAATTAGTTGAAATTGTTTGTTTCTTAAAGCGTTCATAATGTTGTTCAGTATTAAATGGGAAATTATTTGTTCAGGATATATTCCAGTCTACTGCTGCTGATATCAGTGTGTTCACTGTTTAGAGACCTCGGGCTCCTGAAGTGCGTCAGCTTTTATTTTCTCCTCTTTTCTCCTTCAACTGGAAACAAAAATAATTTTACGTCTAAAATAAGTCGCAGCGCTCATGTCAGCCTGTTTCTGTCATCATCTTTCCATCTTTTTGTTCTTTAGCTCTGTCCTCAAACTGAACCCACCACAACTCTTAAAGCTGAACTTTTTAAACTGGAATTTGTGTTTCTGCAGCCAGTGTGTGTGTGTGTGTATCTGTGCATATATGCTAACAGGATCATGCATGTGACGTGAGTGTTTGTATATCCACAAAGGGACTGATACACTGGGTTTGTTCTCCCTCGGTGCTCGTAAACAGGAGTTGCATTGCTTTCATGTGCTCAGCTCATTACCATGACAATGGTTGTGATGGCAACACTGCATCTGTGTGTGCATGTATAAAAGGCAACAGTTCGCTGCCATAAACCTCTTACATTGAGAGCTGTTTTAGCCCCGGCTCAGTTGTCATAGGGTTTTCATTCAGATTTCAAGCACCTGAGTTCGTCTCACCTGTCCCCACAGCAGCTCTCCCAACCCGATGAACACACACCACAGCCACTGTTCGATGGTCAGAGCCGTGCAGGAGAAGGGCTTCCCTCCGAACTGAACAATGATGACCTGATGATAGAGAGAAACACATTGGTGAAGTAATCTCTGATGCTCCAGACGGATTGGTTTGTTGATATTTTATGTTTCTTGTCAATAAATCACAAGAGTAACAAAACACACACAAACACAAAAAACCCATCTCTCTTAATAACACAATTGTTCAAGACTGGTGAATCATATGTCTGCAGAAACAGTGGGGTATTATTTTTGTTTTGGCCAACAGTGGAACAACAACACTTTTCAATAACCACAATAAACACATGGTTTTATTCTGTCTTATTCTCACACGTCATCCTGAAAGCACTCATGGCCCAAATGTTTGAGTTGACAGGAGTCTCTAAAGAACACATAATTTCTTCCTTCATGAGAAACATTTTTTGAGAAACTGCAGTAAGCAACTATTTTAAAGAATATTTGTGAGCTGCAGCAAATCGACCCGATCCTGTTTCTTCTCTTCTCCACTGCTCTGTTTACTCACCTCAGAAGATTTTAAACACATGGTTTGGGAGCTTCATCGCTGGAGAATGATTGTGATGATGGAATTACCTGCATGGCGAAGGTCCCAAGTACGACGCAACAGAAAATGGGATTCTTGTAGATGCCTTCAAACACATTCCTCTCTCCGTGGATCTTCCTGGCGTTGATCTCGTTGAACAGTTGCATCATGACGAACACGTTGAAGACGATGGTGTAGTGCTCAGACGGTGGTGAGTGTAGGGGAGCGTTACGGCCGCTGTCAATGTTGAAAAAGTTCTCACCTGAAAATAAATGACGTAAAAGAACCGGGAAAAAAAGTCTGAATATTTCTGACTATGCATCACAGACATGCCCACATCTCTGAACATGGACAGGATTCTCTGATTACTATTGGCAGTTGAATTCACCAGCGAAAAGGAGGGTGAAGATGACGATGAGCTGATACACAGCATGGCCCAGAATGTTCTTCATCATGGTCCTGGAGATAAGAGGCTTGTTGCGGCCATAAGGTCTACGTAGCAACAGGGACTCGGTGGGCGGCTCGGTGGCCAGAGCGAGAGATGCCAGAGTGTCCATGATGAGGTTGACCCAGAGCATCTGGACGGCCTTCAGGGGAGAGTCCTACGGGACGAGATGATGTCATCAGAAGTTCAGCTAACAAACCAAGTCAGCAAACAGAAAAACCTGAGGTCTGATTCTTTGTTTTCCCTCATCACCTTCTCCTCTTTGCTCTGTATGATTAACAGTGGGTGTTATGCATGTGCGTATATGAATGAGTGTTTGGGTATGCATATGGAGAAGAGTTGCGACATGCCATTTGAAAGACATCTTAGGTGAGCCTTGGGGTGGTGGCCTTGGTTATGGAAAGGGGCGATGGCAAACAAAAAAATCCTGAGCCTGAACTTTAAGGTGTTTTTTGATGGAAACCACAATAATGACTGCTGTAACATTGCAGCATAATTTTACACCCACAGAAGAAAAAGTTACTTTTCTCAACACTAACATCCTGTTGAATCCATGATGATTTTTTTTCATATTTTATATATTCTATTAAATATAAAAATGGTCTCACAGCATGTGATCTTCATGCTGTGAGACCACGGTCCTTTTTAATCTCCTCAGCTGGTTTCTTTAAGCAGAGATGAATATTTTTGTGCTGTTAGCTTGTACTGTAGCTTTCATACAGACGAATGAAGGTGAAGGTGAGGATAATTGTGTTCATATGAGTAATAGACTGGTTTAAAAGCTGATATCTAATTTTTAGGTGGAGCGTGTATCGTGATATAAATGTTAATACATGAGGTGGTGCAAGTTGTTTATGTCACGCTTACACGCATGCAGCACCTGCAAGCCGTTAACTGGGTTTTTGTCTTAAGTTCAGTCAGAACATCTTAAGGAGGCGCTAGTGACACGTTTGATGTTTACCAGTTCACACAAACACACTGTGCTGTATTTCCCCCCCAGACAGCCTACACCCCAGCATCTTTCTCAACACGTACAACAAAGACGTGAATCATCTTTAATGATCTGTGTCAACATGTCAGCAGCCTTCCACAGACCAGCGCCTGATGATCAGCAAGCATGATCACAGCCCACCGACCTGCTGAGGCCCTGTTACATACCAGGATTATGATAGTGCTGAGTTGCCATGGTTTCAGGCTGCATCTTAGCGTAGTTTATGTTTTCTGTGCTTTTAGAGGAGTTAGTTAACCATCCTGCCAGCTGTGAGCCTTTCAATTAATGCACAGTCCCAACAATTTATTCTTTATAAAGTCAGCAACTCAGTTTCTTCTTTAAAGACACAATGAAAGAAAAAGTGAGCCACATGGTCACACTAAAAGCAGAGATGACTTCCTGTTTCTTATTTCAGGTTTGTCTACGAGAGGCTTTCTGTGAAAAAACAGCACTCCCTGACCTAAAATTATTCCCATCCGACCTTGTACACACAGCTCGGAGGGGGCTAACCTGTGTGATGCAGGCGCCGGTGAACGCCACGATCACTGCCACCACGTTGACGGTAAGCTGGAACTGCAGGAACTTTGAGATGCTGTCGTAGACGTTTCTACCCCACATGACAGCCTTGACGATGCTGGTGAAGTTGTCGTCAGTCAGTATGATGTCGGATGCCTCTTTTGCCACATCTGTGCCGGCGATTCCCTGACGGAAACCAGAGAAAACCCATATGAGGATTCCATAACTGGGGGGGCAAAGTTCCTATCTAGTTGAGTTTGATGTTAATTTTCATTTGTGTGATTGTCAATAAATCTATTGAAAGCTGTTAAATGTTCCAGGAACCAGGTCTGGATAGTTATTTTAAAAGTACAGTCCTTGCATTTTCATCCAACTACTAAATGTCACTTAATGTTAAAAAACAGCAACAAATACGACTATTATTTTTAGCATTACATGATGTACTTAATTAAATATGAAGTTTTCAAAAAATGATGGATAAATCTGAAGAGAATGAGGAACAAGAAGGTGGAAGAGGAGGAATATTTACTTCTGCTTTACAGATTCCAATCTTTGATCTTATTCCAGCACATAAAAACAAATTTAAAAAAGGACAAGAAGGAGAAAAAGCTGCTTCACATCAATCAGCTGAGAGCTGCACCACTGAGCAGCAGCTCCTCTACAGCAGCTGCAGCAGGCCAAGTTACCATGGTGATCTAGGCAGTTTAAAAAGCACCTTTGCAACATTAAAACTGGTTAACTCTGGTTTTGCAGCGTATCCTTTGGGAGGAGGTACGTCAGATGCCAATATGATGAGCCGGAGCACGAAAAGCAGAGCAAGTCCTGAAAAGTGGGACGTTTTTGCAGCTGAGACAGGAGGCAGTCACAGAGAGCTGATGCTCTCCATGAGTAAAACCTCATCATCCTGCTGATCATCAGCAGCCGTATGACAAACACAGGGGTGAAGAGGAGGACAATCCAGCTGCTGAAGATGAAAAAACACTTCTAGCTTCAGAACAATTGGACCAATGGCAAAGAAGAGATATGAATTTAAGCCTGTTGTATAGTGTAGCGCTTTCAGTCACATCTTTAATGCTCCTCATCATTTTAACACAACTAAAATCTGACTGTCCTGTTTATTTCTGTCATTAAGAGTGGCTGTAAAAAAGCTGGGATGTGAGCTGGTGTGTCTCAGTACATAGTCAGATGCTCCCAAACAGATGGAGGTGGAACGCTGGCTGATTTAAGACTAAACAGGCTTGAATTGAACAAGGACGTCTGAGTGCAACCTGAAAATAATCATAAAAAACGTATTAGGATTGAGGGTTCGCTGCCTTTGTGATGAGGAGAGAAACAGTAACTGCTGCCAGGCTGCTGTCTGACAGCGCAGCAGCTGCTCAGCCACCTGCAGGACATGCTGCTGTTCAGATGACTTTCCTCAAAGAATAGAAGGTCACAACAACACAGGAACCAGCTGATGGGACAGAGCTTATGCACATGCCTCAACTGTGCTTATAAATTCATCAATACTGGCTTTAGTATCAGCTGATCTCCTGTTCACTGTGACTGTCTGCACCAACACCAGCTAGGAGAAGCTCCTCACAATGGATTCTTATACATCTAAAAAATCAGCAGCAGCTGATCATTTTCCTCCAAACAAACAGCAACCAGTAAGAGAAGCTGGAGGCAGATTTACAGCAACATTCCTGCGTTAACTGACCAAGACCTGACAGTGTAGAATCACATCACCTTAACCCGAATAAGTTTCTATTCAGAAGAAACAATAACTAGTGATAGTGTGTGGAGCAGGCCAACATGTATAGGTTTAAAGCTGCATCATACTGTAGCATTCCAACCAAAGATTTAAGACAAAGTGAACCACTGTTCCACTGGGAACCACTGGAATGTTATTTGTCTCAAGATCTGGCAACCCTAGATTTCGGTCCACAACATGTTGGATGCAAGTAAAAACGAAACACTTTTGGTCTGAGGGAGAAACCCCAGGGGATCATTGTTCTGATTTTAACATTTTAGATGTAATGAAGGTTAGACTAAGAACTGCCTTCAGCTCCCCAACTGAAATCATACATTTACACAAAAAATAAGTCCAATCTGAGGAGCCGGAGTCTTTATTAATACAGCACTATCACTCTTTGGGTGATGTAATGAAGAAGTCATTACACCACTGTGAGTCAGTTGGCTGTAAATGTGAGTTGTGTTTCCTTTCTTTTATCACCTATAGTTGCGGCTGCCGTACCCCGAGCCTAGGTTACTGCTTTCACTCGTAAAAGTTTCATAAATCACCAGACTAAAATGATGATGGGAATGCTTTCTTTTCATTTATTCAGCAAACTAAACATGGAAGCGGCACTGCTTTAACAGCTCAGCTCACTGTGCGGATGTGCTACTAATACAACAACATAATATGGAATTTTATTTCTATTTTTTTTTTTTGCCAGTGAAAGTTGAATAGTTTTCCTTCTGAAAAGCTGTCACTTCTAATTTTCATTCCAAATCCTCTAAAATCAACTAAATATAATTTTTAAAAAATCATTTCAAATTTCAAGAATTTAGAAAAGAAATGCATCAAAATGTGTAAAGACAAATTGTACCAAATGGGTCCCGTTTTAGCAAAATCCCTGGATCAGTTCTGAGGACTGAGATTACTGGTCAGTATATTGTTCATGTTTCAGACATTCATCAGAATATAAAGAACAAACCATCTCGCTGTGTGTGAGGATCTGTGCAGAGCAAAGGCAGGAAACATGATGGTAAAAAGGGACCCTGTGGGGTTAAGTGCATCCAAGCTGAATATTTATCGACTCATAATTCCATTTCACATCAACATCAATGAATCCATGGAACTAAAGTCAACGGTTATCATGGATGGTGTTTTACGGCTGGATTAAAAATGTAATTCACCCATGAGATTGGTTTTTTTCTTTTAGTAATCGAGCAGAGGAAACAGACAGCAGACGAGTGCAGCAGTGCCGAAAGCATAAACAAAGAAAACCCAATAACAGAAGGAAAAAATATGAAGAAATAGTTACCATGGCAAAGCCAACATCAGCTTTCTTGAGGGCGGGGCCGTCGTTAGTCCCGTCTCCTGTCACTGCCACCACCTGTCGGGTTTCTCCCACTGTGCTGTCAATGATGCCTGATCAACCGAATGGAACAAAAACAATTTTCATTCCAGTGACTGCATGAATATTTTAAGAAACACAAAGGGTCCATTAGCTGCGTTAGAAGCAGATGATTACCCTCAGCGCACATTATGAACAAGGACGAGTGAACATGTCAGTATACAAACATTAAATCCCATCAGAATGAGCTCACCTTTGACCAGAGTATGTTTGTCTGTCGGTGATGATCGAGCCAGAACACGTAGTTTGGGCCAAACTTTGTCCAGACGTTCTTGTTCCACCTAGAAATGTAAAGTTCAGTATTGGATATGAAATATAATCAGAAGAATAAATGCTTCTACCATTGTCAGTGTATACTAAAAGCATCACAGGACAGACTGCAATTTGCATCTGGAGAACAGTTTAACTTTTTATTGGAGCCCACTTTAAACTGGTTAAAACACACATTCACAAAGTGATTTTATTTCAGTTAAAGCTGAGCTCAGAGTAAGTGAGAGAAATGATTGTTCTGTGAGTATAAACATATTTACGGTCATAACTGTCCCACAAAATATATGTACTGAATTTTGATGCCTCTTTTGACTGAGTTAAAACTGGAGCTGGTTTTGGATTAAGGAGGTGGTGGAAACTGATTCCAGAGCAGCAATAAATCTTCACTGGTACAGATATGAAACTGTTTAGATAAGATGCTGGGGTAGAAATGAAACTTTGCAACTCTCATGTTTGAAAAGAAAAAAAAGAAAATGAGTCAGTGTCATCAATTGTTTGCAGGATCCATTACATCGTTCCATTCCTCTTCCTGCTGTTTCAATATTACATCTATGCATTTTGTGAATACTGTCCGATGCCACTGCATATAATCAGTCCCCCTGGCATTTAAATGCCACTCAGTGTTTAGAAGGAGTAAATTCCCATATTTCTGAAACGGAGTTCTATTTCATTCTTCCTAACCACCAGAGGACGGTGCTTAGCACCTGGATATGTACATGTGCGCAGCACAGAGATCGAGAAAATAAAACCAACAAAGTCACGCCATTGGACGTGACCTGGGTGACGTCAGTGGTAGTCTATATACACCCGACACACCCAGCGCTCGTCTCTTTTCTACATTCTCGCATCGTAAAGGAGGTTGGATTATTTTTTGTTTACGATTGCCTCTCTCGCCTGTAGCCTCGTAACTCAGTGAGTTAGAGCTACGCGTTTTCCACGTCCTCCAGAGGCTGCGAGACACGGACCCACGGATTTTACTTACCACTTGGAGAGAAGACACCTGCCGTAAGTGCTTTTTTCATCGGTCAGAAACGCTCTGTACCATTGAGGCTAGCTACCTGTTCGAGTTGGTGGTGTACTGCGGCTGTGAGTGTGTTTCGCTCCTTGCCTTATGTCAACACGGCTGCGAGTGTGTTTCGCTCTGTGCCTTGTGTCGTCGCGGCTTCAGGTGCGTTTCGCTATGTGCCTTCGTACTTTAGCCCTCTACGTAGTTAGCTCCACCACCGTACTGTACACCATGATGCCTGGGCCGTTGGTGCACGGTTGTTCTGACTGCTTGGTCCCTTTAAACCCAGAAGATGGACATACATTGTGCCTCTCTTGTCTCGGAGTCGGACACTTGAGGGAAGCGCTCACTGAAGACGCCTGCCTTAACTGCGCATGTATGCCTCTGATGGAGAGGTCCGAACGGTTAGCGTCGGTGGAGAGAAACATGCCCCGTGGCACTTTGGCTTCAAGCTCTGGGAAGGAGACGAAGCGCCATAAGCCCCCGCATGCAGAGGCCCCTGCAGCCAAGAAGGTGCGCCATGACCACGCACTGTCTGCAAAGGTTGACATGCTGGCTTCTGAGTTTGCTCAGATTAAGTCCTTACTCCTGAGTCTGCAACCTAAAGACCCTGCTACCCCCCTCCATCTGCCTCTGGCAGTGAGGCTGATCAGACCGCCCTCACTGATGCTGATCATCAGGATGAGGACGCAATGTCTATTGCTGCAACTGAATCATTATTTAGGATGGATGGCAGGTGCTGCGTGGAAGATGGGTACAGTAGAGGTCCCTCTCCTAATCTCTCGGTGAGCGGCTGTCACGCTTCTGAGCCAGAGTCCCTGCTGGACACCGGGCCCGGCCTCTCCTTTGTCAAATAGGCTGTTCAGTTAGCCTTATCCCGCCTGGGAATTGATAATCCGCTGGTAGAAACTGCTGCCTCAAGTGCCCTTTTTAAGGTCACTCAGAAACCTCAGTTCAACGTTCCGGCTTCACAACCGTTCATTGAGGAGCTTCAGCGATGCTGGTCCGATCCTAGGTCGTCCACCCATCTGTCTCAAGACTGCAGAGCACTTAGCTCTATGAAGAACACAGCTCACTACGGGCTTGATCACATGCCCTCTGTTGATAGCATTATTGCTAGCCTGGTTGTAGATCCAGCTGATGCTGCCCGGCCGGATGCTCGTTGTCCACGACCTCAGTGCAGGGTTACCGACAAGCTTTTCACCAAGAGCTGTGACATAGCTGCTCCGATTGGCCACCTGAGTAACAAATTTTCTCATTTAGCCCTTGCCCTCTCCCAGTCTCTGAAGGAGGCGGGGGGGTTGATGATGCTACTCAAAGCTTGAGTGATGCTTCACTCCAGACCTTTGCGTACATGTCCAGAGAGCTTGGCAGACTTATGTCCCTTACCATCACCAAACGTCCAGTGTGGCTGGCTCAGTCCCCTCTGTCTGAGTCCTGCAGGAGTACGCTCCGCACACTGCCTGTCGTCCCAGGTCAAGTGTTTGGGCCTGCAGCTCAACAAACCCTGGAGAGGGCTGTTGAAGCAAATAAATCTCAGCAACAGTTTGCTGACCTGCAGCGGGCTTCCAGGCCCCAGCCTAGGCGTGCTGCCACCTTCCACTCTGCAACTAGAGCGCCACCTAAATCTAGGACTGTGAGGCCTTTCCCGGTTGAGGCTCAGTCCTCCCAGCGGCCTGCCTTTCGAGAGCCATCAAGCAGACCTCCTAGAACAGACCGTGTGCGCAGAGCTCCCCACAATCGCACCCCTAGATCCTCAGCAGGCCAGGGTGGTGGGGGTGTCCGGGTCTGACTGCCAGCTTTTGGGTCCCAGCAGGTTTCTTCCAACTCATCTCGAACGCTGGGAAGCCCAAGTAACAGACCCATGGGTGATTTTAACCCTGTCCCAGGGTTACAATATACAGTTCAAGCATCATCACCCAAAGTTCAACGGTGTAAGGGCAACAGTTGTTTCCGACCCAGTGAGGTCTGCAGCCCTGAGGCAGGAGATTTTGGAACTTCTGGAAAAGGGGGCCATCGAGTTAGTTCACGTTTCAGACCAGTTCAAAAGGTTTTTATTCAATTTATTTTCTTGTTCCAAAAAAGGACGCCGGCTATCGCCCCATTCTCGATCTCAGACACCTGAACCGTTACAACAAGGCGCTGCGATTTCATATGCTGTGCTCCCCTTTGGAGTCTCTCTGCCGCTCGCACATTCACCAGATGTGAGGCTGCAGCACTTGCCCCGCTGCAGGCCCGGGGACTGCGAATCCTTCCATACTTGGACGACTAGCTTGTGTGTGCCTCAACTCGAGAGCAGGCATGCAACAACACGTCCCTTTTTCTGGACCATGTGTCTCAGTCTGGACTCAAGGTGAACTTCAAAAAGAGTTCTTTGATTCCCAGCCAAAAAGTAATTTTCATCGGAATGACCATCGACTCACTGGCCATGACTGCAGAGGTTGGCAGATGTAATAAGTTTCGTCTCACACATCAAAGCATGTGAGGCTATGCTTCGGTGTAGTTCTCCAGCTGATGGGCAAATTGGTGTCCATGTCACCGGTGGTGCCTTTAGGGCTTTTTGAGCTTACCTTTGCAGTGAGGACGTGTTGTCCCGTCCTGCGGTGGACATGTGGACAGATCTGCATCCAGCCTTCATCAAGTGTCCATGAATTTTACAGATTTATATTTTATGAACTCTCCACATGTGTAAGCGCTAGTTCCATACACAGTTTGTTCTGTCCAGCCATGAGGTGGAGGCAGACGTGGAGTCAGAGCTGCAGTCTTAGGTCCAACCGCTCTGTGTTACTGACTGTAAGCAGTTTAGCCGAATCCCGATCCCTGGCC
>JAVQJG010152775.1:0-29554 GCA_036024015.1 Craterocephalus amniculus
TGCTGCTACAAACAGTACAGATGTACATGTAACTGATTTTTAAGGGTTGTTCATATTTATTGTGCTGCTGTGGTTTAGTGTTTGTTTCAAACTAGTTTGTGAAAGCTGTGTACAGTTACACATGAAAAAGTCCAGCCCTCCAATAGTATATTATATACATACACACACACAAACACAAAGTGGAATGCATTCAGCATCTCTTCTATTTGGTATTGCATTTTAGTGCTGCATTTGTAATGAAGCCGCTGCGGAAGCGGAAGGAGGCTACATTATATGGTAGCAGTGTGTGCAGAAGGGGGGAATAAGGAGATTTATTTATAAGCCTTTTCACCATATCAGATTTACCAAGCCTTGCAGATCACTTGTCAAGAGAGCTTTTATATCCCAGATATTGAAATGCATTTCATTTCAATGTGTATGACATGGTCATTGCTGGGTGATGTTGTAGATATGCTGATGAGAAAAAGATTGCACTGGTAAAATCTCAAGAGAGGCCACAATGCACAGATTTTGCTTTTACAGAGGCTAAATGTAGCGGGGGGGTGGGGGGGCGGGTGTGACAGGTAAGTGATACAGAAATCATGATGCGAAAGAAACATTCAACTTAAAATAGCTTAATTACTTTGAACTTTCTCGTTCAAAACTCAAAACTCAGTGGAGAGGTACAGTGATCCTGCCATCAAAGAACCATCACAAACCATTTCTGCAGTTCCAAGTTTTGCTGCAGCCTTTCAAAGTTAGTTAGCAACACCTTAAATCCAGTGGCTGCAAATCACAAGGGGTACGAGGGGGAGGATTGCATCCCCCTCATTCTCCTCCCCTTTTATACTCAGGACTTTATCATTCCCAGGGAATCATGTGGAGGTGTCTGAGTCCTATGAAGTGGCAAATGTTCTTTCTTTCTTTCTGGCTTTCTTTGCAGTTTCTTTTGTGCAGTTTCATTTTATAGCAAGTCTAATCTACCTATGCATAGGTGGCAAAAATCTTGGGTGACTTGCGCAGAGAAAAGTAAAAATATGTCTGTGTCCCAAGTGTGAGGTGGAAAGCCAACAAAGTCTTCCAAATGTGATGGGACAGGACCTTCCAGGAGCACATAGATAAAGAAACAAAACCTGTGCGGTTGCACATTAAAATCCATCTCAAATAGTGAAAAGATGTTATATACACCAAACAAGCATGTATGGCTTTTCCACTCTGGGATGAGCTATAATCTGTGAAAATTCAACTGTTTCTATACAATTTCTCAGAGGTGCAATTACATTCAGTGAAATGATGGGATAATGAATCATTAAGTCGAAGCAACAGTGGCTTGATTCTTGCAGTGTTATGTGCTCACTTTTCACATTAGCAACTCCTTACAATCCATCAGACAGTGGGACTGCCGTATTCACCTCCAGAGTGGAAACCAACAGAACTGGCTACAGAGGAGGGGATATCACTGAAGACACGGAAAATAATGGATGAAAGTCTTTGTAGCAAAAAGGAATAAATTAAAGTCTGGGAGTGTAAACATGGGATTACATGGATGGAGATGTGATTTGGGAAGCAATGATTTATTTGTCTTGGTGTGTATCATCTGCCAGCGATGGCAGCTGCTATGTTTGCCTCAGTGAGCGTGACCAACAGCTATTCACTTACCCTCCTGTACGAGCCGCGTCGCAGTCACACAGTCATCTAATTGGCCACAAATAAAGCGGCTTATACGCAGGTGTGCTGCTCCTTATCAACAAACAGACTGAACTATACTTTCTCATCCAAAATCTGCTGAGTAGCCTTTGTTTGGCTCATTCCCAAGTGTCAGTGAGTGTTAAAATGGAAAAGTGAAAAGAAAAACAAATTAGGAAAACAGAAGTATTTGTAGCTTGATTCAAAATGAGTAGAAACTCTTTGCTATGCCTTCCTTTTATCAAAATCCCAACATTTTGCACATGTACTGTACTTTGCAAAGATTTCACCCAGGCAGCAGAGTTAAGACAGGCAATGTTTCAAGAAAATTAATGAGTTCACCTTTCTGCAACTTATCAGTTGTGAATTTGCACACTAGTTGTAAACACCAGGCGCTTCCCCTTGTAGCTTGTTGCTCTGGCACTGCTGTTGTTGTGGGATGCATATTGCACAGAATGCCATCAGTGGAGCATATCCTCATCATCTCTTTCGCATGATGATCAGGGCATTACAAATTCCATTTCCTCTGCCTGTACACGCCACCTAAGCAATCAGAAATGTATGAAGCTCCTGTTTTGTGCTCCCCGATGAAGAGCCACTGTCACTGAGGCTGCTGTCAAAAGGGTGGGCTAGGCAGCACTTCAGGAGCCCATGGACAACACAGAGGGGAGTCACAAATTCTCTGTCCCCACCTAGGACACATATTGAAGTGGAGATGGCTATTTTAGCCAGCAGTATGATGCTTTACTGAGAGGGCAGCTGAGGGTATTTGGGGGTAAGTAAGAAGATGGAGTGGCTAAGTGACAGAGTGGAGCAGCTGGATGTGAACTATTGAGCCGTTTTTAAAAAGCTGCTTGCAGCAGGCCACTTAACAGATGCCCTTCTGCTGTCAGTAGTTGATTTTTGCAGAGAAATAGTGTAAAAGGGTTCAGCTCAGTTAGCTTTTCCTGAAGTGTACGTGAAGGCATGCAATGGCGTATGTGTCCATGATGTAATGTGTTCTTGTATTGACTGTGTGATCCTTGATGTTTCATTGAACATAACATTGTGTTGAGTAATCTTTTCCGCTAGTAGCCCCTTGAAATAAGAATTTTCATAAAGAAATCAACTCATCACAAATGAAGGATGATCAGCTTAAAAAGCTGAATTTCCAGCCTGGCCAATCAGCTGTCAGTCTCTAGATTTTAAAGATGGAAAGTTAGATCTTCATTAAGACAATATTGTTTACAATTAGGGAAGTATCAAGACATGCTTGGCCTGGGATGGAATTGTGCTCATTAAAATTCTTCTTATAACGCAGCCTGACCATCCATCTGAACATTCACAATGAAAGTAGTAGAAGCTCAGTGACCACTGAGTTAAATTACACAGCAAACACTACTTTCATTAAAATGACTTTGCCGGATCTCATTCTGACTTCAAGGAATACTAATTCAAGTGCTTTGCTTTTTGAGGATGATGTCTGCTAATAGCTGCTTTCAACCCAGTGGAAATCTCTGACAGCACAACCACCCCGCTGATGGGGAAGCCAAGCATAAAATAACAGGCTATGTAAAGCTAAAGCATGTTTTTATTAAAAGGCAGAATCATCAAATGAATGTTGGAGAGGTAAATTATCAGTGAAATGAGGCCTTGTTGGGCGACACCCTCTCTAAGTGCTGCAGAATCCCTTATTCTGTCTTTGAAAAACCGGAATGTTATGAACGCTGATAACCATAAAGGAAGATGGCATCAAAGATAACATGAGACTTTAAATAGTAAGAAACATTGTTCTCTCTGTCTTTGCCATGCAGACGACTGCAGGAAGCTGGCTTGCAGTTTAATGGCATGAGAAGTGAAAGTATGTTATTCTGTCATCTTGCATTTACCTTGCAGCAGCTGAAAAGTCAGTGCATTGCTCTTGGGGTGGCCTGAGATCTGTGTGCCAGCCTTATAATGAGGATCCCTAGGGTGTTGGACCGGAGCCTGCGCTTGGGTCTGCATTAAGTGTGGATCCATAGATGGGGAGGGCCAGCTAAATTAAGGTCCTGGCAGAGAGCTTTTGTCCATACTGTAATCACTTCTAACTCTCTCTGGCTCTGCATGCACTGTGTGCTGAGCTCAGATTTCTCTTATCAAGGAAAGACATAGTCCAGAGGGCAGTCTGCTCAAACCTACATAGTAATCCTTCTGTGGAGCACGGCTCAATCTCCAGCAATGGCACTATCCTTCTTAGTTTGTGGTAAGCAGTTTGGCCTCAGACTGGTGTCAGATATTTACCTTTAACCCTAGTGCTATGGCAAGCTTAACATGTCACAGTTCTGCCTGATACGACAAAATGAGTACTACTCAAGTTCATCCATATTTCATTGCAAGAAGAGTGTTTTGTCAGGAAACAACTAATAAACAGCGAAAAATGTGTTTATTACATGTTTGTCCACTTAGTCAAACTTGTCTGGTAGATCATATTTTAAGCTGTCATCCACAATAATTGTGATATTTTACAATATCTCCACACACTGCTCAGCAGCCCTGTACTCTAAATATGTTTTTTTTTCAAGGAAATATGAAACAGATGAAGGGATTTATCCACCGGACAAGCATTCATTGAAATGCAGTGCAGGAGGCAAAACTAAGTTAGTAGAATTCAAACTAGAGTTAAATTCAGTATTTAATAACTTATTCAACACATCTTTAACCCTTCTTGGCATACTTGATTATCATTTCTTTAAATAATCTTCAGGAAATATCCTCCAGACTTCCTAAAGGACATACCAAAGCTCTTCCTTGGACACTTGCTGCCTTTTGTTATGTTCTCGGCTTCGGTAATGTTGAGTTCTGGGCTCTGGGGAGGATCCATCACTCCGTAAGACCTGTCGCTGATATTCACTCCAGTTCTTGTCTAATTTAACATACCTCTACCTTTTCTCCATGTTTCTTTTACTTAAGAATGGCTAGTTGACAGCCATCCTTCCACTGAGACCGTTTCTGATGTGGCCAGCAGTAGGTGGATCAACAATGGGCTCAAGATTTGCTCTCAGATACTGTTTGTCTGCACAAGATGGTTTTAATGTTGGCCTGACACTTCTCATTTTCTTTGCCATTTTTCTACTTTCCTTGTTTTTTTTTTTTGTTTTCATTTTCAGGACATAGTGCTGAGAAATGGCAAGTTAGCCAATAGCTCACTGGGAATCCCCTTGTTGGTGCAAAAATAAAATGTTACGCTTGTAAAACAGTTTTATCTTTGGTATTTTTGGTTGATTAGATTAAAGAACCAAGATCGAATGCTGGGTGTTAGTGACAGGGTGCCTGAAAATATCATTTGAAATGAGCTAAGCTATGACACAAACTGGCTCATCCTTTAGGTTAGGCACATTTTCTCTCTGTGCACACACACAAACAAACACACTCCTTAAGAAAACATGTCTCTAAAAATGGTTGGATACTAGAGCAAGAGGAAAAAAAAAAAAAAAAGCACCTAAAGAAAAGCCTTGAAAGACCAAGATCATTTAAAACTATAACAAGTATGCCTCGCTCTATAAAAGCAAACTATAAAGAAATGAGTGCTGACTCAAGGCTTTGTGAAGCATAGTATTTTTCTATCATTCTATAGAAAAAAAGATTAAGAAAGATCAAACATCCAAGGAAAATATTTCCATTTAACGAACTGCCTTTACCCCTTGAGTTAAAAACAATTTTCTGCCTAAAGGGTCATCACAGATCATGAGAATTTCTCCAGTCTGCGGCAGATTAAAAGCAGTCTCTTCTAATGGCTGTAAAAGCCCAGAATAACAATAATCTGAGCTTTCAAAATGCTTTGCTTCTCCAAAGTAATTAAAAACCCCAAGGCCTAAATTATCAGCACAGATAGACAGAATCACCATCTCTTATAACCTTGTGCATTGTGTGCAGCAGTGTGCACATCCATCTCACTCAGGTCAGTGGGTTTTCATGTCATTGTGATGAGTAGTAAATAGTAAAACCTGTAATGAGTTCCAGCTTGCAGTATGAATATAACAGCTTCTATTCACCAAATCATTCCTAATAGGAGGCCGTAGGTTGAGTCATCACTTTCGTACATTTCTCAGTGTCATTGTGAATATCCTCCATATTTGTTTTACTGAGTCAACATTACTGTGCCGCTCATCTACAGTTGCCACTAAGGAAAAATTACTTACATGAGCATAAAATAAATGTGGAAAAGCCAAATTCTTCTTTGATTACATAGAATAGATGGTCTGTATGGTACTCTTGGTTATTTCAATATTCATTTTGGAAAATAAAAAAAATCACAAGATCACGTGGTTAAAGAATTTCATGGGCACAGAGGCTGTCAGCAAGGCACAATTTCATTACTGGAGTTGCTTCTTGCATAGCAGCGCTCATTTGTTTTTAGTCACATGGCTCTCTTCTTGTGTCTTCTTCATGCTCTATTTCAGAGTTATTAGATTTGAGTAGAATGTCAAACACACTAACAGAAGAGTTTATGACCATTCTCTCTGTTTCCATTTCCTTGGCAGTGGAGTTTAAAGCTAATTTGCTTTAATCTATTTGTTATGCTTTCTCATATTCTAAGCTATAGCTCACACATTCAGTATTAAATAGTGCAACAGTGATCAGGAATGTGATGAGGTTGTCTGAGGCAGGAGTGGATGGGGTGGGGGAGAGGCCTGTCTGAACATAAAACCGTGGTGTGGGTTATAAAGCTGCAGCCGTCGGATCATTTATGGAAGACCTCTGACACTGATTTCCAGGCTGTCGTGGATTTTGTCACCCTGTGGACATTGTTTGTCATCATCGTGCTGAAATTCAAGACTTCAGTGCATCCTGCCTGGAACTTAAAGCGCACCTAAATCTAAATGCATCAGGAATGCATTAGGTATCTCACAGTGGAGTTACTGTAATGCGGTCAAGTGACCCAAATAGTCATCCCAGATCAGTTCCTTTAGTTATTCCTAGTAGAAGCTTCATGAAAACAAACCCACAGGCTTGTTTGATAGTGTGTATCACATATCCATTAAAGCTCTCAGTCTGAACTCAAGATTCATGGAAACAGTCGCAGCTCACAGAACCAACTTTTTTGGTAACATTTCTGGAAATGCTGAAACTGTGACAACAAAAAGGGTGGAGAAAAATACCTTTAAAAGCAAAAGTAGCATCTATCAGTTAGGGAAACAGACCAGATGAGTTATAATTAGAGTTCATTGTAAGGATAGATATTTTCAGATATATGTAAAGCTGCTTCCTGATTTTTTTTCCCTTTCTGGCTTCACAATAAGTATGATTGATAATGTTTGCAATCATAGGCTGTTACAGCAAATTGAATATCATTTTGCCGTACATTGTTGTAGAAAGCTGAAAGTATTGTGTTATGAATATTTGCCCGGACATTATCCTCAAATATGTGTTTGCTCTTGCCTCTGCAGTCACCTTGAGTAACAAAATGCTTGGGTGTAATGAATTGCAGTATGAAAGTTGAGATGATATAATGAATATTAATGTGGATGCAGCACACAGCCAAAGAGAGGAGAGAGGGATTGTTGAACCAGAGTGTTGGGTATCTGCAGCCTCTGGTTCCAAAAGGTAGTAGTGATACTGTAAAGGGCAGCAAGACCTTTAACTCCAGTCCTATTTGTTCTGCTGTCTTCTGATAAATTGGCATAAGTCATGAAGCAGCAGCTGCTTTCTCGTGTGTGGGAACAGGCATCTCATCTAGTGGCATGATGAGGGATTTCAGCTTGAATTTGCATTGCCTTACTGTATTAAAGAAAACTGGGTGATTTTATCTTCTGAATGCTGTTGCAAACCTTAAACTGAAGGACCTTTTGACCGTCCTGAGCTGGCCTTCTGTCAGTAAGTGAGAAGTGGACTTGTTGAAATGGATGATCATGTTGAAAGCAGTGAAGATGAAGGACAGTCCTGTTCCCAGTCTTCCTAATGCTTTTCTCCACTTTAACATTCTGTGCAGCACGCAGTTGCTCTCTGCCTCCACCTGTGATGTAGCAGGAATACCACAGTGGAGACAGGCTGGAGCCGAGCTCTGTGAACAGGAAATAAAACTCCTGCTGAACTGAATTTGGAACGCCTGACCCTGCTCACTCAGATCCCATGTTTTACGCCGGCAGACGGACTGACGGAGAAAACATACATGCAGGACCGAGACCACGTGGATACGCAGCCTGAGTGACGTTACACAAACTTGGCTGGTTGCTTTAGGGATCTTGCTGTGACAGGTGGGCTTTTTGTTGACAGAAAGGATTGCATCTAAGCTGCAACTCACATTTGACTACAGTCGTTTTTCAAGTAACGGAGGATTGTGACGTTTGACCATCCCTGTCCCATCACCTTGACCAGCTGCCCAGACAGTATGAATGCAGTTGACTGGATGGGTTGGAAGGTGTGTAAGGAAACCCTCCTCCCTTAATTGTATACAAAGATCAGCAATGCTGTCCCTGAACGAAGCAGAACGATTTTTTTTTATATAAATGTAAATCACTACTGTACAGAGACTGCTGCTCATTTTGCTGAAGGTCAGTGTGTGAATAGGGAATGACAAGGGGAGGAAGCTTGTGTGTTTGTGTGTCTGTGTGTGTGTCTGTGTGTGTATGTGAGTGCAGCTGAGTGAGACTGCATAAAATATACAGTTGCGTGCTCTGAAGGAAAAGAGAAGACATATTGCATAAAATCTGGTGCAACTCTGCAGGCAGCCATGCTGTTTCAGAACCATATCTGGTTTCTTACTTGTTGAGTTTCTCCTCTCCTACTTTGGGAGGGATTGAGCCTCTTTTATGAGGTCCACTGTCACCCCTGTGGAACAGCTGCACAAAATTGGTTTTTACCTGGTGATGGCCCATTATCAGATATTGCATGGCCTTGACTTGCTTAACAAGCAAGATGTCTGGAAGAAGTGGGAAGTTAAGAGTTCATATGTGCATAGAAATGGGGGTAGTTTGACACATCTTTGCAAGTATATAAGATGTGGCTTCTCTGTAGCTTCGGGAAATGAAATGACTGAGTGTGCTCTCTTGCAATGTCATTAACGGCTGCCCTCAGCAAGCAGCTCTTCATGCAAAAGCTCCATTTCCGTTCGTTTGATGTGTGCAAATTATGATTTGTACACTCAGGAGGAGAAAAGTATATCATAATCACAATGGGTGACAGGCTGGAGGAAAGCTATTTTCTGCCCTTAAACCTTTTTGAGGGAAACCCTGTACACTTGAGAGTGGTTTAAAAAATTGATGACGGAGTGGCAGAGTCGCTCAGCTTTCCTTCTCGGTGGCTCTCTTACACTAAGGTTTTTGGGGCATGTCATGGTTAATCTTGTTAGAATTCATACCTAATCGTTTCCTTGGAGAAAATACATTCATTTATGTTGCTTGTTTACTTGAACACACAATGAATTATGTTAAACTCATTAATGGCCTGCATAAATTGCTTTTGCTTCCATTATGTTTTTGGGGATTTGCAGTGAAACAAGTATTATTTTCACTTTTAATTGCAAATAAGCAATTTTGCTTCGGGATCAGACTGGAAAAGCAAGGCATGGGGCGCACGAATGCTGAGTTCATTTCTAATCATAGACCCTCAAAATGAGAAGAATATTCCGAGCCATCAGCACAAGGTGTTTGTGTGTAGATCAATCAGAAAAGTAGCCAGAGCCAGTTTCAGCTTGGACTCTGGGGAGACTTAGTATCTGCAGACTTTAATTAAGAGTTTTTGCCATGATTATGTAACAGATGTTTAGTAAGTTCCAGATACTCAGAGTAAAGGATTACTATGTCAGTTGGTAAACATAAAAATATAATTGTTTTCTTATGCTGTGTGTACAATGTAAATGTTTACTTTTCTGCCAGGGGAACCTAAAACCCATTTAAGGGATTTCACAGGGGACTGTGCTGTATTATTATGAATTGGTTTAGGCAGGCTGCTGTGTGTGGCTTTCTTACCCTGAGTTTTTTTTTGTATTTTGTTTATTTGTATCCTTGCAACACTGAGCAGGAATGTGGAACTTATGGCTATATCTCCTGCATGCATCAATTTATTTGTATATTAGATGTGTTTCCATGGAGACTTAAAGATGGATATTTCTTTTGACAGGTAACATTATGTTTATAAGATAATCAGACAATGAGTTTCTGTGTTTATAAGCTTGTGAAATGGACTCCTTGTGACTCGTTCCACCCCATAAATGCAGTGCCGCACACATCAACTGCTTCCATTCTCCTTGCTTTGGAGGTGAAGAGGTCATATGTGTTCCTTTGTGTTTCTACATGAAGGATCTGTCAGGTTTAGTTGCTCACCACTCATGACCAAATCATCTGTTTAGACGGGGCAAAGGGTGCCTGTCCTGTAGAATGTACTGTAGCTGGGATTTGTTTAGTATGAAAGAGGTGTGATATTATTGCATTGTTTTAAGGGTTGTGATTTTATGAAGCACTTGGATTTATCTGTAGCTTCACATTTTTATGGTGTTCGATCTATGGAGCCAAAGGATAATAAATTGTAAAGACTGTAAGGAAGAAAACAAGCCAACATGGTAGAAATGCCAAATAAAAGCTTCTGCTGTGCCTCTTCATTCTGTCCACCGGGGCAGGAGGTAAAAGAACAATTTTATTGACATAATGCCAAACTTTCAAATTACTGCCCCCCCTTTACATAATCCCCTTTGCATGAAATGATTTCAGATTTCTGGTTGGAATGTAACAAAGCCCGAATATGAGATCCCAAATGTACTAAGAATGCAGATGTGTCCCCAGTAGACAAAGGGAGCATCTTTCAGTCTTTGAACTAAATTATAATAAAAGTGGTGGACCTTTTTATTGTCATTTTCTACAGCAAGGGGCACATTGTATCCTAATTCATCACTAAGCTTTACTTCCCCTCCATTCTTTTCATTTAACTACTGACCTGCATGGGCTGCACGGTGGTGTAGTGGTTAGCACTGCAGCCTCACAGTGAGAAGGCCGCCGGTTCAAGTCCCAAATCGGTCGGAGCCAGATTCCGGCTGAGGAGGGGTTTGAAACTGTGGCCTTCCTGTGTGGAGTTTGCATGTTCTCCCCGTGTATGCGTGGGTTCTCATATGGTGCTCCGGCTTCCTTCCACTGTCCAAAGACATGCATGTTAGGTTAACTGGGCACTCTAAATGCTCCCTAGGAGTGCGTGTGTGTGAATGATTGTCTGTCTCTCCATGTCGGTCCTGTGACAGACTGGCGACCTGTCCAGGGTGTACCCCGCCTCTCGCCCGTTGATAGCTGGGATAAGCTCCAGCACACCCACGACTCAATTGGATTAAGCGGTTTAGAAAATGGATGGATACTGAGCGTCACAGAATATTTACCTATAACACAAGCAGTAAAACTCTTTCATTTCCATATTTCCAATCCCTTCTTTCCACAAAACATCGAAATGAATTGTTCTTGATAAACATGGTTTTTTTCCAATATCACATTCTGTCTGTTGCTTTTCAGGCGTCCAGGTCATGGCCATCCTAAGAGCTTTAACACAAGCCGCTGCTTTTCTTTTCTTGCTTCTTGAAAACATTTGTAGTGATGTTTAGGTATCTCACAAAGGTGAATACAGTTTCTTCATTGCACTAAATTGGGATAAAGTCTAAGTCTGTTCATTTTAAAATAATAATTGCTTTTAAAAACTCTTTTGTTGTGGTGCACCAGACCCTTAAATAAACCAGAAAAACCTCCCATTCAGCACGGCTAATTCATAACTGATCATTGTCCTGCTAACAGGATGACGTGGCAGCTGCTTGTTTGGAGGAGGGCATTAATCCTCTGCAGGGCAGTTCCTGTAAAAATGAAGGATCCAAGGCATGCTGCCACAGTCTGCTACCTGTATCTTCCCTCCCCTCTTCTTTCCTCTTGTCTTCACCTCTCTTCTGCTCTGCTGCTCTTGCTCTCTCTGGGTGACAGTGACAGTGTGGCTGCTCATGAATGACCATATTGAAAATGTCTGCGCCAGGGGACAGACCTCATGTCCCCAGTTCAAACACACAAATCGCAGACTTCCACACATGGACAGTTGGAGGTTGCCATATTGTGGGGAGGTGCAGCCCAGTTGGGCAGATTGGAGATGAACTGATCAGGGCCATCGTCTCCTCTCTGCAGGTTTCCACCACACATGGTTTGATATTCTTTTAACTTTATCACATTTCCCCTTTAGCTTTCCAGGCAAACCCTGCCTTGTCTCATTCCTTTGTGTTACTTGGAGGTGTGCAAATGTGATTTTACAATGTGATTATGTTAATGGTTGGACTATATATGTAATAAGCTGCTCAAGATCATGCAGTGATCAAACTCCCTGAGGTACAAACAACCGTCTGAAAGTCTTGCAGATGGAGATGAGATGTCATTGGTACACAGTGGTGAAAACCTGCTGGCATTCTTTTCTGTGCTCAGCCAGAATCTGTAATTCTGTGTAGATCCTGACCAGTTTTTGGGGACGTCGGCTGATACCCATAATAGGGCCTTTAAAAAGCAGATATCCATTATATCAACCAATGACAACATATCGGCCAATTTATGAAATAAGAACATGAATATACAAAGGATACATACTGTACATGATCACAAATATTATTAATAGCCAGAATATGATTTAAGACTATGAAACAGAACACTATAGAATAAAAAATAAAAGCCCTTAATTTGAACAATGTCAAATGAAGGACTGTTGATACAGTGATAAATAAGATGCACTCTTAAAATGCACTCCCTAAAACTTGTGTTTGGAAAACTGAATGCTGTCCTAAAGGCCAACTGATGTGATGTGTGGAGGAAGCCTGCCTGCAGAACGTCACAATTAAAAGTAATTCTGGCAGCTGATAAGTAAAAGACACATATCCGTAAAAGTTAAGACGGGAAAAATGTGATTTTCACCTGCGTTAAATACATCGGATATCCTCCCGCACCTGTACCAGTGATATTTAATCGAAGTCACTTTTACCAGCAGAACCTGCAGGTTCCCTATCTTTTGCAGGACTCTTCCACACAGGATTATTGCTGCAGTCATTTTTCTCTCGCTCTAATTCTGAGTAACATAAACAGCACAAAGAGACGGGCCTTTTTTTGTCTTTCAATTCTTTGTCCTTTCTCTTGTATTCTCATTATGTGCATCATGGTTTATGCTCCCTTGTGTCAGAAATTTTCAGTTCTACAAATTCACCACAGCACAGCGCAGTGCTGCAGCCTTGTTCCACCATTGCATCTCAGCAACAGCCTTCTAAAATATTGATGAACCCATCTGACCTTCGGTGCTGTGTCAGCAACTGCAAAATTCCTTCAAAGACGCTGAGCTCCGCTGCCCATTGGTTTGCACTGGACACTTCTGCATGATGCAAACGTGTGCTGTCTGTGTCGTCAGCTGTTTCCCACCCTCCCAAGGGTTTGAAAACAGAGATGAAACTGTGATTTTGACCTTACCCCTTGTGTACAGACTGACTCTTTAATCCCACCACAGAGAGACAAATAAAATGCACACATTTGAGTTCAATTGGGTTTTCCCCAGATGACACACTGTGTGACCAACTGATGCCACCCAGACGATACACTGAGAAAAAGAACATGTCTTGCTACGACATAAAAGCAGCGCTGGGACCTCATATGTTCAGTGAGTGGCACATGCTGCATGCCTGACAGTCTCTTAAGTGCAATTTATTAGCTTCCTGCCATGCTATGCTTTCTTTTTAACCATTGCAAGCTTTGTCTTCCATGTCCAACCTCTCAAGTTACTCACGGGACATTTTTATCATTAAGCTTGCAAGATTGCTGTATGCATGTTCTCCCAAAGCACAGGAGGGGGTTGGAGCCTTTGCTTTTCCTTACTTAGGATGCACCACACAAACTCAACTCACCCACAGGGCTTTGAGTTTCCAGTGGAATAGAAGATCGGACCATCATATATTCTTGTGTCTCCACAGCCTTAAATAGTTTTAATGTCGTGCCAGTGGCATTCACAGGTTGTGGAAACTTGAGATCTCTGTGGCATCGCTTCCGTTGCGGTTGCCATTTTTTCCATGTGACTCCAACTTAGAGGGATAACGACATTCTCTATTCGCCATCTCTCTTTCACTCCCTATAGCGCTGGAAATGACCCATCACCTATTGCTCTTTTCTCTTTTGGGGAACAGTAATGTTAGATGCTGCTAAGTCATGCAGTTCTGTGCAGGAAGAAATCACTCATTAATCACTCATATAGGAGAACATTTATGGGTCTTGTGTTTTTAAGTGTGTGTAATTAGAACCAATAAGAACAGTCATGCCAGTTATGACAGTTCCTTAATACTTTACCTTGAGCCAGATGTGTAGATCTACCCTTTGTAGATTTTCTAATCATGTTTGTACTTGGTACTTTTGATCAGAGCTACACAATATATATAAGACTTATGTTGTCTGAAACTGCAAAAGACTGCTAGGAATGTAGTTAAGGGGAAATTATTGATCGTTCATGGCAGCTATTTTGATGTGAAATAGGAAGATGTGAACATGTATGTGAATGAGAGATGAATTTCACTTATAGAAAGTTATGCTGTAGTACTATTCTGCAACTTACCAGTCACAGGTGCTGAAGTTAAGTGCAATCATTCATTTGCATATTTCTCCAATTTCAATATTCATAAATGATATTGCAGATTCCACACTTTCCCAGTATTGTGTAGCCCTGTGAATTTTTCTGTTGCCTTGTTGCCTTGTGAATGAAATGCCCACATACATTATATTTCTATTGGGAACGTGCACTGTGTTTTATGGTCATGCAGTATTACCATTCTCCTCATACACATCAAATAAAGGCTAATACGAGCTTTTGAATGCCTAAAACTTGCTTTGACTAATTTGTTTTGGAAAGTTAGTTACTCTTTGATTCCTTTCATCTTTAAATTTCCATGAGATTATTTTGGTGTTGATGGGAAGATTGATACAGTACCTGCAACTTCATGTATCTGCCAACAAAAGCTACCATTTTATAATACTTCTGAAACGCACCATTTCAGAGCGAGCACTTAAGAGAAAAAATCAGCCACACACTTTAAAGACGTTACAGTCAAGTTTAATTAAGAAAGACCCAGTAAATCAATAACCAAGCCCTGAAATCAGAAGCCTATTCTGTACTTTTCCAATAAACTGGAGTTAGAAGATATTGCTGATATTTCATCTTTCACACAGTTATCACTCTCTTGAATATTGCATGCAGGACATTGTTGGACGTAGCTATCTACTGCTTTATTCAACATTACCAGAGCGCTGGCTTGCTCTTGATTCATCTGCAAGAATATTGAAAGATTCTTATATTGTACTACTTCATGCAGCCGTTTGATCCCTCTGCATCGGCCCTTATTGAACAGGACTTTACTGCATCGGAAACTATGTTTCATTTTAATGGTAAGAACTATTTTCTGATCTAAATGCTAATGTAGCATCCTGTAATAGGAGGAATATTCTTTGTCACTTGTGAAACCCTCCCTGTCTCCTGTGCCCCAGCTTATATCCCACCACCCTGATACATGTTATTGCAGGAATTAGGTTCAGATTGGAGCTTGGCTGCAGGACTGGCTGCTGGGTGCATTTTAACTTTCTCTGTTTTTTTATGGGAACCTTTTGTACATCTACGCAAGACACAAGTATGCCACCAGTTCTCAGAGGCTGAGTCCTTTCTTCCAATGAATCAGGGATTCTTTTTTCTCACTTTGGAAGACCATTTTAATTGAAATCTGGCATTTCATGACACAAGTGAATGAAATCATATCTGAAAGAGCGCCATCTAGCAGTGGGTGTGCTCCACAGCACTAACTTGTTACTCCCAAAAGTATTTGACCTTAAGAAGAAGCGATTGATGCTTTTACAGCTTTTATGGCATTATCAGCAAACCTCACATGGTATCAACGTTGGATCTTCAGGGAGGCCTGATATCATAAATTCCTAATTAACACCATTTCCAGACAACTTTATTAACTTCTGGGTTGCAAATCACCCGAGACGGATGGAAGAATGGCCTTACCGTCTGACCAGCCCCTTCTCAGAGGGTGATGAGGGTGATATTCAGACCAACATAAAAGGGCAAGATAGAACTATAAATATCAAACCAGCAGGATGTCTTATTCTAATTTGATATGGGAGAAGAGGCAGACATTAGATTTTTTTACTTGCTAGGTTGAATATGTCAGGCTAATATGTCCTCATCTTCCAGTCTGTTCAGCTCGAAGTGTTGCTGTTTGTACTTCACAAAGTATAGACTCTGCATATGTAGTCATGTTGTCTGTGGTGTCTGTTTACATCCACAGCAACAGGCTTGGCCTTGAGGGGATCTGACGGCCACTGGCGCTGACATATTTTCTGCTAAGAAACCCTTTGTAGTTTTAATCCTCCCCTAATACTCTGGCCTTGATCATGCATTCACACCCAGATCATATGTTGTTGCACGTCATTAATGCAAGTCTGCAAGTGTGACATGGGTTCAAATTGACTGATCAAAGTTATGCAGCACTAATTCCTTGTGTAATATGAGCCAAGATAAATGAGCAAATAATTGTCTTCCAGACATTTATATCTTTGAATCCATGTAGAGATCAGCAGTCCATGTTTTGAAGATTGGATTTGCTGTAATACAGAGAATGTCAGTGCTGTTTTGATGGTTTTGCTTTCTTTTTGTTTTGTTTTTATGCCGTCATGCATAAAATGGCTTTGTGATTGTTTTAATTCAGTTCCACTCAGTAGGTCGGAGATGTTCAGTGGCGCAATATTAAAGACATCAAAGCAATACTGAGATTGTTATAAAAATGACATGTTTCTGTTCATTAGGTTCTGTTCAATTTGACGCACAATAGTTCCGAGAAGTAATTGTAACATCTTGAGAGCCTGATCAATTTTTTATATAATAAACACGCTTCAGAGTTTTTGGATTTCAAAGTTTTATAGCAGAATTCATCAGCAGACAAGTGCATATTTCTGTGTCAAAGTGGCGAAAACAAATTAGACTGACCCCAAGCTCCAAACCTTATACTGTCCATTTCTATAAGTAAAGTATCTCATTATGTCATATTTCCATATGGGATCATGGCTGCTTTCAAGGCAGCCATAGACTCTGATGCAGTGACAATTTTGGGAAATAACTTTGAGAATATGTTTACTATATGGTATCAGAAAAAATGGCCTCTTTGTCCAGCCAAAAACACGACAATTCTGCAATGTCACAACATTTGTTTCCAATCAGTGTTGCATTCATTTTTCATCAAGGTCTGTTATTGATGATGGGAGAGTCTGGCCGATGACATTATTGTTGTTGGTGAAAATGGGAACCTGAAGAAAAAGTTTGGAAACCACTGAACTAACCCAGCATGCATGTTTGTGGCCTGTTTGAGGTCAAACAAGGAGAGAAACAATACATTTATGGAGGTAGAACATGCAAGCCCCACATAGCTTATTCCTTGCAGTTATTTCAACTTTCATTAAATATGTTTCTTTTTTCCCCTCAAACTGACTGAGTAGGCTAATAAAATGAGTTGGATGAGCTCAATATGCGTGTTTTGTTAGCTGTAGAAATTGACTACAAGTAAGCTTTTAGGACAAATTCTGTGAAATTGAAGTTTTCCCTAGTTTTTGGATTGTTACATTTGTAGCTAAATGTCAAGATTTCTCAGCTACAACTGCAATGGTAATGATCATTTGTTTCTCTTCTTTATCCTTGTCTTATGAGACTAAGCCAAGAGAAGATTTCTTTAATATTCCTCTGACAGTTTTTGGCTTTATATTGCATCACTGGGAGGCAAATCTCTCCTCAGCATATGGAGAAACCCTTAGTTAAGACCACTGACTTGGCTGACAGAATAAATTACTACAAAATGCAGGATGACATGCATGCAGTTCTTTCAATGCAATATTGATGCATGGACCCTAACACTGCTTTCTTGTTTTAACAGACATTTTGCTTCATTTTCAATTATACTTGGTGGTAAATCTAGAAATAATGATAAAATCTTGTGATAGATAGATAGACTGACAGGATCTTCAGGTTTTCTCTACAATGAAAAGTTGGTCAATAAAGACATTGATTAAATTGATTTAATAAAGCTTCAGGTTACTTTAAAAAAGACACAGTCCCGCCTCTGCATTTTAGAAAACCCGAATTTTCTGGGAACATTTCATTTGATTCACTTGCTTTTGATATCTATTTATACAAATTGTACTTGTTCAATTAATAGCCAGTTAGATCAATAGCCAGTGATGCAACCCAAAATGGCTTTTATGCCAGCAGCAAACAAATTTATTTATTCCTTTTAAATCTGTGCTTAGAGAAGCATGTTTGGCAACGTTTTAAACGTGAGTTTAGTTACAATTTTTAATCGGATGAGAACTGAGTAATTATTGAAGTTTTGATTACGTCCATTTTTGCTGAATGCAGGATTTCAGCAGATCAGCAGTGTGTGGTCATGTTTGTCTTATGCACCTCTTTTTTTATTTTCATTAGGATATAGACATGGACAGTGTGGCCTTTCTTGTTGTACATACCTATTCCCAAAATTTCCAATATACATTGCTGCATCTTTGGAACCTTTACACATATGCAAGTCATCCGTGCCATGGACACTGGTGCACCTTCTGCCATCACAGATGCTGGGCTTTGCATCTTTCACAGACAGTAACTTAGATGTTTTGTATGATCTTTCCCATGCAAAATTAGATATCATTTTTATTACAAAAATTAGCTCACATGTGAACTCATCAGACCACACAACTGATGTCTCCATCTGATGTGAGTTCAAACCCAGAGAACTCAGCAGATATGATTTGTGGCTTACTCCTTGTGAGTGACAACAGTTTCCAAATCATCACAGTGGCACAGTTGTTTTTATGCTGGGCTGCTTATGGCTTTGAAAGCCACATGCATCCAACAATGATTTTTCTACTTTGGCCTTTACACACTGATGCTTCCCCATCCTTATTCATTAAGACTAAGTCTTTGGTTGATGCTCCTTCTATATCCAGTTCTGACACGCCCACCTGTCTCCTGCAGGATCTTCCAGAACAGAATCATGTGTATAATTTGCAAACTTATCAGTCTAATACATCCATCCCCACTCTTGGTGCATATGTTGGTAACATCAAATTCCAGTTACAAAAAGCTAAAATTAAACTTAATGTTTGTGTCTGTTAATGTTTAAATACAAAAAAGAAAAGATTTTAGGTATTGCTGTATTTTAGAAAAATACAGTAGACATTGGTTCATTAACATACTCATGATTCAACCTGTCTGTTGTTGTTTGGTCATTGTGCTTTAGCACTGTAGGGTTAAACATTTACCTTCCCTGAAGAATATTCTAAAGAGCTTTACGAATCCCATGTTGTGTGTTCTGAGGTCTAATCTCTTCAGTCTTCTCTTTGTAAAATGAATATGTTAAAAAAGCTGCCAGGTATGTTCAATGCCAGGGAGAATATTTGAATGCAATCTCATCATGCTCTCCTCACTTCCATGGAAGCCCAAGCTTTCTGCTCTGGACAGCTCTGCTGCCGTTTTTTTTTCTACCTCCTCTCCAAACCAAAGCTCCTCTGACTCATACACGTCAGTTGCTTCCGAGTTTCGCTTCGCTTACCCCTCATCTTTCTTGCATAATCCCCTGTAAACTAAAGTAACTGCACCCGGAGCTCTGTTACTCTGAGAGGATGGTCAGGTCTATGAAGGATAGGGCGGGTTCTTCCGGCCACTTGAGGAATCAGTAACATGCAAACCGAGAGTCCCGCTGAGCTTTGTCAAATGCATCTGACTTGCAGAGAGAACAGCACTGATTCAGAAAGTATCAAGTTTTACTTTTTGGCCTCTGTTTTTACATGTGATCAAAGGGACTGATGGGAAGTTTTTACACTTTAAACTGAGAGCCCTTCATGCCGACATTTACTCTCACATTCATAATGAGCATGTATAAATCATGTGGAGATGCTGCTGGGCTTTACTGACATCAGATCGGCTTCTAAAACTAGAAATGTTTGGATAAAGCTTGGGTTTTTGGCCAAGGCTGAAATGAACTGTTAAATTGTTAAATTCCTGTGTGTGAGACTTTGTACATCCTGTAACCTTGTGTGAATAGATAATTTTTAAAGGGTTTTTAAAGAAAAATCTAAATAAGAACCATCATGCAGATAGAAAAGACTCAATCTTAATTTGCTCCTTAAAAAGTGACATTTTTGTCTCTTTACAAGAAAAAATGTGGCAGATCTGTACAAAACATTTGTTATATCTCCTCATAGCACACAGCATATCTACTTGTGACTGGATCTCTAATAAACAGACGGTTTCTTGGAAAATGCTAACCTTATCAGTATTTCACTCATATAAAATATGAGTGAAATACTGATAAGGTTTGCATTTGAGGAGGTTTGAGGAATGCATCTATTTCTTCTATTTGCCACACTCCTCTAAGACTCGCCACTTAACAGTTATTTAATTCACTTGATCTCTACAAAAACAGACATGCAATAATGACAGTTATGCTTTTATAGGTGGTTTTGAACTCATGTGCTTGGCTGAGAAAACAAAGACTTCCCACTTTAACTTTCCCGTGCAAGGAAATGGTCTCTTACATAAACCCCAAGTTGAACTTGAACATGAGAGCATGTTTTTTGTTCTCTGTCTGCAGCATATATAGTATTAGGGATTTGGACAGAGGCTGGCTTGTTACTCCTGACTTTCTTTTGTGTCGACTAATGCCTTTTCCAACGGATCCTTCAGGCGGGTCCTTGGATCAATGAGTAATTTTTACAGGTTCCTATCTGAATTCATGGAAAGAGAAGCAATGTAATTTGAGATTCGGGATTTTGAAAAGACTGTGCTTATGAAGTTTGAAAAACTTGCCCAGATTGAGTTTTAGTTGCTAGTTACTTACTAAAGTGCTAAGTAGCCTACTTACCTTTTCACCTTGCTTGGTCCATCTGCAACTTGTCACTTGATTCTTGTGTCCATTGTTGTGAATGTTGTAGATCTTTCCTGGAACTTGTGAAACTTGTGGAAAGAACAACAAGAAAATTGCTCGGATATGCTTTTTCGATTTGGTGCATAGTTGAGTTTTTCAGTGAAAGAGCAAAACATTTTCCATGCAATTCTCATCTTTGTCACCATGAAATTCTCCCAAGAGAACTACATCCACCAATTTTTTGCCCACTAGGACCTGAAACAGAATAGTTACGCTTCTTCCAGGACAAACACAGCTGGATAAGCAGCAGGTTTTTCATATATTTTTAAAGATTGACTGAACAATCGGATACAGCTTGGATCAGCTAAATTTGGTTCAAATGTTGGTCAGTAGCTTTGCATCAATCACCATTTTGCACAGAGGTTGTAAAGTCATTGCATTTTCTGTTTGATTTTTAAACATCCTTGCTTTCAGTAATGCTTCGCAGCCATGCAAACGCAGCTTATTACAGTACAATAACTAAATACAAGCATATTATAGCATACAATTTATACAGCACAAAATATGAGCTTTGCAAATACATTTCTAAACAGTCCATTTAATATACCTGCTACAATGATGCACTGCTCTCTGGTTGTCACATAATCCTCCTGCTCTGTTATTTTTTTATCATGATGTGTGTAGATGCATGGGGTTATCAGTGATTCATCAGTACTCGTCCTTTGTCTCTGCTTCCAACTGTTATTACATCAGCATTTGAAGAAAGTTGTCCTCTACATATAACGCCTATACGACCTTTTAGATAGATTGGGATCAATCCTCTGACTTTTATAAACAAAAGCAATCACTATTTTTTAGAAATGTCAAGTGTCATTAAATCAGCATTTCTACACTCCAGATGAAATATTATGTCATATGTAATTAGTTGTGCTCTAAGAATATGCAGTCAAAGTCTTAAAGCCTGAGGTTGCGTCATCAGCTGCAGAGCGTGTGCTTCCTCCAGGCGGTGTTTTCCTCGTACAACAGCGCCGGCTGACCTGGTCTTTGTCAATTGGATATTCCTGGATTTACTTTTTAGACCACAGACTTAAAGCTCCCCGTCCATCTGCCTGTAGGCAGAGTCATCTCTGGCGCTCAGCTGAAAGAAGGCCATTACCACAGTCAAACAGCATGCAGAGCCCAAGTTCTGTTGTCAGAATGATGTCTTGGATTTTTTTAAGAAGAAATAAGAATATTTTGAAAGTAAAAAAGAGAATGTTATTGTTATTTAAGTTAGTGCGGTCTATTGAGGGAACAAAAGAGTGGTGTGTGTATCAGTGGGACTGTTAGACCCCAGCTTTAGAGACTGTTCTGCATCACAAAACAAATGCCCTCTTCTTCTGCTTCCTTTTGCGCCATAACAAGCTTACATGCTGTCAGTTTATTTGTTCTGTGTTGTTGAACATGGGAAACGTAATGATGAACAATACAGAGTTGAGAGCATGAAATTGCATCCCTTTGTATTATTTAGTATTCTAACTAGTGCCTGATCTTTAAAGCAGCTAATTATTACTTATTCATTGCATCAATAATCAGTGAGGTTACAGAATCCCTGTTAATGCAAAGTGAGAAAGTGTGAGTGTGTGAAATCACAGGAGTCCATTTAACAGTTAATATGTTTTCATGTGAATTAGATCCTGCCAGCAATTTGTAAACATGTGGCTTTTCACATCTACAGCACAATTACCCTCACTCTGAATGTTTTGTGTTTGCGTTTTATTTAGCTGATATCATGCCTGGCCTTTCAATTTCCCTGATGGAGATAATATTGCTGATCATGTATATTCAAAGCAAATAATGATGAGCTTAATAAAGACGCGGGGAGTGGAGAGGAGGAGCTGAAGTCTCTTGCAGCTGCTGCTGCATTGGCTATGTGCTCAGCAGCGGGGAGGAGCTGAGAGAGAGAGAGAGAGAGAGACAGAGAGAGAGAGCTGGAGTTGGGGGAGGAGGGTAGTGCTCTTGCTGGGAGATAGGGAATGCCCGTTAGTTGCGCCTGCCGATAATAGCACATCAGGCAGTGCGCTGCTGTTGGGGGAGCAGAGCACAGGGGGTGTGGAGGACTGAGCCGCTGAGCGCAGAACGGTACACTGAAGAAGACAGGCGCACTCACAAGGAGACAGTGAGAGATAGCTCGCGAAGAGAGAGCGCATCATCACGTGTAGAGAAGAGGACTGAGAAGGAACAGGGCAGTAGGAATCGCAGAGGAAAGGAAAGAGGGGAAAAAGTTACCCGGCCAGCAAGGGAACATGGAGCAGCTGAGACGCACTGGGGTATAGTCCCTCTGGAAGAGTCAGGCACATCAGTAGGAAGCGCATGTGGAGAGTGATATTACAGGAGGTGCTGTAACTTCTTAGAAAGACAGTCCTGTCATAAGGCGAGGGGAGTGCTCCTCATTGGACCCTCCTGCACAGCTTACTTGCAGCAGCGCTGAGCAGAGGACAGTTACATGTGCCAGAGGTGCCTGTGCATTTCAGCTCAACTCACTTCTGGACCGGAGACTTTTTTTAAGTGGATGCAGTTTCATACCTGAGTGCCTTTTTTGGTTTTTCCTTTATTGCTTCAAAGTGTGAAGCAGTGGAGACTCTGTCCTGTCATCTCTGAGACTATGTTAGACTGTGCGTCAGAAAGCCCCTCATCAGCAGCTGCAGTCCTAGAGCATGGAGAAGTCCAGCAGTGAGGAGTCAGCCATTCACCGTAGCCCTTCAGTAGATAGCCGTGACTCCGATTTTCCTCAAGCCTCTACGTCTGGCCGCCCATTTGGCGGCCGCGGCTTTACTGCCGGCGCTTTCTACGGCTCCACGGGGCCGCGCAAAAACGCACAGCAGGGACAAGCTGGAGCAGCAGCTGACGCCGGCGCAGGAGACAAGACCAACAACAAGTATAGCTCACCTAAAGGCAGCAAATACGTGGTCTTTTACCTGGACCTATCCTTTGTGTTCCTTTTAGAATTCAAGAAGTGCAACATGGCGAGAGGCTGCCTCTGCTGCTTGAAGTATATGATGTTCGTCTTCAATCTTATCTTCTGGGTAAGTGGCTCGTTTTTGGTGTTTTTCTCAGCATACTACCTCACACTGATCCCTCTGATGTTAATGTGTGGCTTCCAAGATGATGTGCTGACGAGGGGAATCTGGCTTGAGTGATTTCTCGCAGTTAATAAATGTGAATCCTATGTTTTTAAAATGTCAATCAGGAAACATTACAATATGACAAAGTGATGGCTGTCAGGGCAATCATGCGTTTCTAATTACATCAGGTTGTTTATGCTTGCTCCTTTCTGTGGATGTTGCTATTTCTGGATGCAATGACAGAGCCAGTGGCATTGCACCAGGTCTCCTTTTTGAATTTTGTGGAGCAGTGGCATACAGTAGGTGGAGGGTGTCATCAGGGTCACTTGCTGCGTGGGTTATATGATTTATGGTGAACAAGTTGCTGAAATTCTGCTTATGGATGAGCTAATTGAGGATATGGTCAGCAAGAGCATCATGTCATTGGATTTGTAGGTTTTTTCTTATTGCTGACTGTTTGATGATTTGTGTTGTCTCAGTAGTGCAGCAATTGAGGACAATGACTGATTTTTTTTTTTTAATGAACAACAAAGATCAAAGGCAGTCATTGAGGTTTCTCAGTGTGCTAGATTTACTCACACATATTTAATCAGGAGAACCTAGCTTGCTTGTGGTAGGCTCTGCCATGTGTATCCATGCATGGGCATTTACTATAAAAGTGGGCATCCCTTGAATGTTTACAGAAAGGATTATAAGGCTTATGGGTTATGGGGGTAAGTCTTTTGTGTGGATTCAGTGAAGCGTGAAGCGTAAAAACCTCCAAACACGAGGGACTCATCAACCCAGGCCCAACGTATCAGTGGGTCGGGAGCCCAGTTAACTGGGGCACAGTGGTGGCATTAGCCTGAGCCCATGCAGCTGTGAGCAGGTCAGCATTTCAGACATGCACGCACACACACACACACACACACACAAACTTAAATCTATCTCACTGACCATTACATATATGAGAACAGACAGCAGGGCTACCGGCCATCCTCATGACCGAAGCTGTGGACCTTTCTGGTGCTTGAAGGCAACGTCTTCGTTTCATACTCGCATCATAACCCAGTCCACACAGGTACAGCAAGGCTGATTGGTAAAGACATACAGAATAGAAGCTCGGAAGCTTTATTGTCCCTTGAATGAGGCCAATGTTTGTGTAAGGGAATGAGAATGTCAGAATAGACTTGTTCATGATAGATTCATTATTACAGATATTGACTTAACTTGATTATTATTTCAGTCGATATAGTTCGTGTCTGTGCTCTGGCCTTTTATCACTATTGTTTGAATGAAAATTTTAAGCAGTTCAATGATGTCCAAGACATCCAAATAGCTGCTTCTGTCCCACTGACATGATGTCTGCCACATGGCCAAAACTCAGATAATTACATTTTTCATGCTGTTCGGGGGTTTAATTTGATGAGAATGAACCTGGGAAAGACTTTCAGTCTAATCTATTTTTGGATTAACAAATGAGGTAAAATATTTACACACCTTAAAATTGGCTTTTCTGATTCCAAGTTTTTATTTAAGACCAGGCTCACATTACTCTTTTTTTTTCTTCTTCTTTGTGCACTGACTTGAATGTTTTCCAAAGCTGTCCAGGATTTGACACTACAGTAATAACAGTCCGTACCTGTATGCTATCCTGGCCTGTTTGGCTCGCGAAAGATCAGAAGTGGCCTCAATGCTTGAGCCTTTTTTTATCTTAGGGTTACTTAGTTACTTAGTTACTTACTTAGTTACTAATGACTTACATAGTCATTAGTTGCCAATTGTTTCTTAAGAGCCGGTCACAGGGGATTTGTTTGAAGGCGTTTACTCCCCTAGTTCCCTTCAGGTTCAGTTTGTGCTTAACACTGTTAATTGACAAAAGCCCACCGCAAATAACTGGCAACAGCCCACGGCTAATAAGGAGGTAGAAAGAGGCTTTGGGTTTCAAGGCTGGTGGCCTCTGATTTTACGTTGCTGAGCTTGTTGGCCTTCATGGATGTATACCGTAAATGCCCAGAGAGTGCGGGAACTCTCCCTTTGCTGTATGTGTGTGTCTAAAGTGGACTGTTAATCACTGTAGCTCACACCCTGCTGTGCAATAATAGACTTTTTTACTGTGGTAATGTTCAAATAATGACTACCTACCATGCATATTTCTCCCTATTCCAACAGCAAGACTCTCTTGTTTTCCTCTTATTGCTCGCTTGTTTTAATGACAGTTTAAGTATTTTCCCAAGCGAACAGTGCAGAGTGAAGTGATAGCTCAGTTTATCTGCATCTAACAGCTACTAACTCATGGGGGGGTGTTTGGAGCTCTGGATTCTGGGATGGCGTCACAACCATTTAAAGGATAGTTGATGGAGCAAGGGATGAGGGATTTCCTCACCAGTGAAGGCTGAATATGCAGAGTGAGAAGTTTGTTTATCTTGAGACTCCTGGGACTATGCTGCTCCACCACTGCATCTCCAAGAATCACATGGTTACCAAAGCTTGCAGTGAGGTTTGCCTCCTAACTTCTGTCATCTCATCGTGAGTCTGAAGGAGGAATGGTGTGCTGGAGTAACTGGACACCAGGCATTGCAGGGGTCTCTACTTTCTGACTGCACACACAGTGCTTCCACAAGCGCACAGATATTAGCCATCCTTGGAAGTATGTTCGCCACCCACCCATGATCCATGGCTCTGGGCTTACACTGGTAACTTGAAGCACAAGGTAAACACTGGCAGGCACTCCAGGCATCTCCATAGATGCGCTCATCCTTACCCCCCCTCCCCATAGCAGTTGTTCATGACCATCTGGCTTCTCTTTCTTATAAGGGATTAGAAGAGTTGGAGCTGCAGGGGGGAGTTTGGGGCAGATTAAAGCACTATTTGGTTGTGCGGTTTAAGGATTGAGAGCACAGCTCCTTAGGACAGCTCTATGCTAAAGCCATCAGTATCAAAGCAAATGCCCTTTCTGGTGTGACAGTGGGTGACAAAGAGTGTGAATTAGTTGAGGAGAGGATCTGTTGTGCTTTCTCTCCCAAACACACTTTCCAAGTGTGTCTGTTGGACCAACCTGATAGGACAATTGATGTTAAGTCCTATTGGTGTCAGCCTTGAGCATGAGTCAGTGCTTGGATTCTCGCTGGGAGCAAGGATCTTTTCTTCTTATCGTGTAGTGTATTCTCAGTACTTACAACTTCCTTTGTTAAATTGCCTAGTTCAGCAATCAATTTACTTTCCATTGCTGCATTTTCATTTTTCAGTGTTCATGAAGACATTTAAAAAGTAAGACGGTTTAAAAGCAACCTGTGAGTATTTATTCTCCCAAACAAGCTAATTTTTCTCTATTGGAGACAGTTTGGGCACTTTAATGGCTTTGTCAGCAGTGCTATTATCAAGTGTTGTCAGAAGCTCCAGTATCACTTAATATTCATATTTAAAGGGAGGGTGTCCGTCCAGCAGTGTTGTCCTACAAATACAAGACAGATAGACAGATAGTACCGAAGCTGCTTCTTTTACAGGAGAGAAGACCAAATGTGTTTAGCATTCATGAATTCCTGTGCTTACTTTGGGGATTGCTGAAGGATTTATAAACCATTTGGTTCGAGGCAGCAGAAGATTAAGTTCCCTATTGATTTAATTACTGAATCTGACATTTAAGGTTTCAAATGTGCCCACGCTTTGATGCTACAAAGAGCTATTGACAGACTCAAGGTGGTTTGTAGGAAGTGTGTGAACAGTGTTTGAATATCTGTCTTTGGTTTAGTGGAACTCCATAAAAACTTTCACACAAGTTGTCCGTTTGTTTTAGTTTAAGGTGCTGGAGCAGTTTTCCTGTTTTTCGTTCTCTGTGTCGGCACATGGAATGCTTGGTCCTCTCTAATGGCTGAAGAGAGTGTGGTATAGCAATAAACTTTTCTCTTTCTTCTTTTTTTCGCAATAAGCACAGCTGAACTCCATCAGTCACTGCCAGGTAAAAAACAGGAATTTGGGCATATTACTGAGACTTGAGTGCTCTCTGCAAGACAAAGAAACAAGATCTATGTACACTGAGCTGTCACAGTCATTTATTCAGATCAGTCATTTCACTTTGAGAAGCTGCTTTCAGCTAACTTTGAAATGGCAAGTCCAACTTTTCCAGGATAAGAGATAACACCACTACCTTTATACGAATTTTAATCAAGTCTAAGTTAATGTTCCTATAGATCTCTGTGCATAAATAAAGATTTGCTGTTCTCCTTGGTAAATATCTCCATATGCCTCCTTTTGTCCATTGGATCATTTGGGAGATCCTTCTAATTTACGCGTCTTACTCTGGCTGTATCGATTTTCTGGCCGTGTTGCATTGTGCCTCTGAGCTCATTAGCTCATGTTGCAGATCAGCTGGGATGTGGAGCTGCTGTATTTCTCTTTTGGGGCTCAAGGTAATAGAGCAGAGAATTAGAGGTGCATTTTAGACTTATAGGCAGTTTGTACAGATTTCTATTTGAATATGACAGACTTCCAACCTGATGAAATGTTCATGGTTTTGGGAATTCACTCTCAGACTCATCTGTGAAAATAAAAAGATCCTTTTAATGTGGTGTCACAGCAGCTGTTAAGTAAACCTGCCTCTCATACTCAAAGCTTTCTTTCAGTCTTTAACAGAATCTTGATAACGATGTTTTGCATTTGCTTGCATGGCTTCCCTGTACTGAATGAGATGTCCATGTCCATGCATGTTAATGTGATGATGACTAGCTGTCAAGACAAATTACAGAAACTCAATTATTTTCACAGCAGTGACCAATGAACCTTGTAATTCATACCAGAGACATTGCAGTGAAAAAAGTTTTGATATTGTCTGTGCTTTTGACAAACTTTATTGTGTATCCTCACATCTGAGCAAGAAAGAGTTCAGATTAAACAAAAAGTCTATTTGCGTTCCTCACCTGCTGTCAATTCTTTGCCTCACCTGCTGTCCCACTTATTAGTTTAGTTTAATCAGTTAAAGTCTCAATTTGTCAGTGGAGGGGTGGAAGGTGTATGACAGAAAGGAAAATCCTATCACATTTCCATTTGTATCATAATATTTTCTATCCCATTATACAGAAGAAGTTTTACAGTTGTAGATGCCCCTCAGCTACCTCCTGTGGGGACATTGAGGCGTTTCGAAGCCAATCGAGAGATATTCGCCCTTATCTCATTTTCCTATTTGCACACACTTAATTCCTCCAGTTGACTCGTTTATTTATGCCTCTTGCCAGCCAGAGATGAAGGCAGAAGAGTTGTGAGCAAACATGAGGACTGAGGAGACAAAGTGAGAGGCATTTAAGAAGAGGAGATGTCCTTGCTTCAGAGTGTCATTTGGATCCAGCTTGAACCGAATATGACATGTGGCACAACTGCATTATCCAGTCTTTATTTAGTTTAGTTGTGATTATTTATTTTGCCAGTTGAGTTTTAAATCTAATTTGTTTCAAAGTATTATATGAACTTTTTATTTGGTGTGACTTTTCAAGTGGAGGATTAACATGCCGACTCCCCTTCAGCTGCCTTTTAGGACATGAGACATGTTTTTAAATATTTAGCTGTGAGTGACTCTGGGTCACAAGCAGGAGGATGGGGGAGTGAGGAGACAAGTCACTGGATATTAAAGAAATGAGATGGTCCTTTTATATTCCCTGTTAAAGACCTAGGAGTGCCCAAAGGTGTCCTCCTGATGTGACATTTGCTTTTGGAGGACATTCTGACCAAATCCCCAAACAGCCACAGCTACTTGACCCCAAGTCCATCCCTGGTGACTGTTGCTGTGTCCCAAATCGCAAACTTCCATACTAAATACTTAAAATCCAAAACTGAGTATACTAAGCATACTATGTACTTAATGGCTTAGTATGTGATTTTGCAGTACGCAGTGCTGTCCCTGATCGCATACTCATGTGGAGTACTCACT
>JAVQJG010152777.1:0-14985 GCA_036024015.1 Craterocephalus amniculus
AGACTGGCGACCTGTCCAAGGTGTACCCCGCCTCTCGCCCCTTGACAGCTGGGATAGGCTCCAGCACACCCGCGACCCACTTGGATTAAGCGGTTCAGAAGATGGATGGATGGATGGATATATATATATATATATATATATACATGAGACATATGTACATGAGACATATATACATGAGACATATATATATGTACTAGAAATTTATTTCCAATACTTTCAGAGGGAAACATTAAAAAATCAAATACAAATGCATTTTTTCATACGCTGTCTTCATGTAAAACTCTTCAAAACATTTGTTTCTTAAAGGTGTAACTCTGTAAAAGAAGAATTGAACATCCCAGAGTAAGGGAAAAGATGTGCTGCACAACCTAAGATGTAAACAGGAAACTGAACAACAAAGTATCTGTTCAGGTGTCAGCCCTAAGAATACAATTCGTAAATAACAGTCTCCTTCTCTCAAAAACTAAGATAGTAGTCTGTTGGTCATATGAAAGTAAAAAAAAAAAAAATCTAGTTCATTGCGGATTTCCAGTAAGAGCTGATCAGATCATGTCAGACCATTAGCTCAGTTTGTTTTACTAAGTGCTGCAAAGTGTGTTTGGTAAAAAACAGTTACCCACAACATGCTGACTGGCAACTTTGATGCCCCTCTATACACACACGCAGCAGGCGTGTCTTCAATGTGTTGAGAGTATTAATGCAGAGGGTGCCTTCAGCTCAGGATCATACCATCTGCTCTTGTACGTCCACACTTCATCCACTCCTCTAACTCTGTAGGTGAGCTGCTCTTCTCTTTATTCTTTTTGTCCTCCTTTTATTATTAAGAAATTGTACTTTTCCTTAATGTTTTCTTCTGTCCACATATCTACACAATCTCAGTCTCATGTATGCATCATTAGATAGTTTCACATTTTCCACTCATTTCTTACCTCTTCTTTCTCTTATATGTTATCTTTTGACCTTAATCAATGGTTACCTTCTTGTGTGCTATTCTTCATTTGATTTCTTGTTTTTTATACTCTTTCACTGAAACAATGTCTGTGTCCAGGTCTTTTTCATTATGGCAACACTGTGGATACATGCTGCCACTCTGCTGGTGTTACTGGTCATGTCATGCCCTTGTTCAATAGCCATTGAAGCTCAACACCTGTGTGGACCTCACCTTGTTGAAGCTCTTTACCTTGTCTGTGGGGATAGAGGCTTTTCCTACAACCTTTGGGCCCAAAGTGGACCCGTGCAGCATGAGACTACTATTTGACAAACATTTTAAATTTAACCTGTTTCTAAACCAACATTCAACATTTACTAAGCATGTTGAAATGAAGTATTCCTTTCAATCATGTGTGCTCCGTTTAAACCAGGAGGATGACTTTTACCCTTAACTTTTCCCCCCTTTCCGTAAATTAACTATCCACACATGGGAAAACGAGAAAACGGCTTTAAAGGACCAGATGGATGCGATTGGGAAGCGAAGCATAGTGCGGTGCTGCTGTTTCAGGCCTTGCAGCAAGTTTGACAAGTTTGAAAAATAACACCACAGCGGGAGTAACACCACACAGCCTTTCTGCAGGCTGTAAAGTATGGAGTTTAGGTGATCTGGTTTTATGATCGGCAACAAAAGACGCTGATCGGTGATCACAAATCACGTACAATTTTACAGAAATCAGCCTATCATGAGCGGTGGCTGATCGTTCGGAACACGACTAGTTGCCAGTAAAAGAGTTGGGATTTCTTATGGTGTACTGTTTTCTTCTTTGCTTTGCTGTATACTGTAGTTTTAAATTTGCTTTCTTCCGGTTCTGGATACCGTTTGAAACAAGCAGTTTAAAGGTGTAAAAGCTAGATAATACCCTAGTGCTCAGCTCACCGCTGTCATTTACTTTTTTACTGTCAAGCATTTCCATGGTATTTCTAAATAATGTAAGTAAAAGTGAACTAAGTCACATAAGAGTCTCTTCCACACAGCATTAGAGTTTTCTCCACAATTACCTCTCAAAAACAGAGGCTGTAGAAATTAGCTACCAAGGGAGAAAAAAAGAAAACATGAGAAGCATGGAATTTATGAAAAGAGATGTAAAACCTGTGAGGCTGTGCAGGAGGACTCGGCTACACAACGCCGCAGAGACTGTGTCACCGTGCTGAATATACGGAGTGGAGACGTTCAGGAAGGAGTGACCATGTAGAGTGATCATGCCGATGCACCTCACTAGAACAGAGGCCAGAGGCAGGCCAGTGGCCCCAAGACCCAGGCCACCAGCCCCCCCCACGGGCAACAGACCCCTGCCCCCCACCACAGAGACGACCACGCGCCCGCCCAGGAAGGCAGCAGCAGATGCCTGGTCTTTGAAAGAAGGCATTTTATGTACAGTACATTTCAGGGAAAATGTTTTCTTTGGGAGAAAGTATTTTTCTATCATGTGAAAAGTGAAAGAGAATGGTACTTGCATTGTTTTTAAGAGACCAGTTATTTAAAGAATGAACTTACTGAACTTTCTTAAGATAGTTTTTTGTTACTTTCCCTGTCCCCTTTCCCTTTTTCCTTTTATGTATGTTGAAAAGCTGTTTCAATTATGTATTAGCAACAGGTCACTGGTTTATTTTGATATTAAGTCCTGTATTGAGTAAGCAAGCAAATATCCCCCAGTCTTCCTCTTACGGTTGAATCATCTGACAAATGCATGCAGCATTGTTTGCTTGTCAAAGGATGTTAAGTGACTGTTAGAAGTGTTGAAGCAGACAAATGTCAGACTTCAACAGTGATCAAAGGTCCATATGTGTCTCATTAGCAAGATCACAGCTTTGTGTGCATGTCTATGTATGAAAGGTTAATGAAAAAGGGTTCAGCGTGGTGCTATGCCCTGTAGCACCGTGTCATCTCACATCTTGTTAATGCGACCTCTATGGAGGGAATCAAGACATAAAACAGGATGGAAACAATATCTTAAATATCTATGCAGCTGCACCTTTTTTTTCTTTTTTAGATAATTAATCCACAGAGTTCTTGGCATGCATGTAATATTTAACTTTGTGTTTATTACCCATTGTTTCACTATGATAGAATTATTAAAGCAGCAGTTTCAATTTGATTTACTGAGTGAGTTTAACTAGCCACTGTTTCTCAATGTCTTAAAAGAAGCAATCAATGAACTGTAGCATAGATCATTTATTGCAACTTTAAAAGTGAAAGTAGAGGTGTGATCAGGTGCAGTCAGGGTGTGTACAAAAAATATCTTTCGGGGTGTCTCGGAGTCTATGGAAGCAGGATGCCTGCTATAGGTCCTTTGAGTCCTGTAAGTACAGGGATGAGACTTTTTGTAGATAGAGATTTCATGCCAAATATACCATAAGATTGGGTCCTGGAGAGTTTAGAGACCAGTTAAACACCCCAACACAAATGTGTATGCTGGTGGCAAGTTTCAAGAAACATCCATGTGATGTCAGTATGCAGGTTTTGCTTTCACAACAGTGGATCGCAACCAGCTGAGCAGTTTGGATTTTCTATAAAATTACTTATTTAATATATTTCAGCAGTTGTCTTTAATACACCACATATGTCCAGTGTCTATATTCTTAATAAATGTTTGGTCCCTTTTCTATAAGACACGTAATTTATCACACATACCAGACATGTTTTGACAGTAACGCTTCATTTTCATCAGACGTGCCACTTATGGAGAGTGACGTAATTATCAGTCGGTGCTTACCTTCCGTCTAGTGACACCTCTGATGAAGACAGAGGGGTTATTGTTGAAACATACGCCTGAAAGAAAAGAAACCGAGAAATTGATTTTCTTCAATTTTGTTTGCATTAAATCTACTTTTCTGTTAGAGACATTTCTTGTAAATTTGTGAATTTGGAATTTTCTTCTTTGCCGTTTGCAGTCTGCATCCTATCAAGGCTTGATGTATACAGCATGATGGAGGACGTAAAAATTGTAGACTTGTTGGAGAATATTTGACACATTCCTGGAAAGTGAATAATCAACCACCACAAGCACCTTCCCTCCCATAATTTACATGGTCCTTTGTTCCACACATATGCATCAAGAAGACTCGCAGACTTTACTGATTATGTTGTGGTGTTCAAATCACATTTAATCTGCTCTCAAAGTTGGATCCAAAAAGAGAAAAAGATTCGTATCGCTTACCACAAAATCCTGTTAACGCAGGGCTGGTACAGGAAAAGACTATCTGCTCTCTCCTTACCATAGAGTGAAACTACCTGACCTTTCGTCACAACCTTTTCTCTCCTAGCTGGTGTTTTCTAATGGGTTGGCATTGATTGAGAATATATTCATCCATTTCTCTACCACAATTGCAGCTCCTACCATCTTTTAGATCATTCAATCCATTTGCCCTCTCCCCCTCCTATTCACGGCAGGTTGTAGTTGCAAGCTAGCTAGCTTGTCCTTTTCCTTAAGGGGTTATTATCTTTCTCTCCTCCTAGTTCACTGTGGCCTCTGGAGTATCTCTGCAAGTCTTGTGACTGAGAATACTTACTCCGTTAACTCATATTTTAGGTTGATATTGCATCCACAAAAATGCATAACTTTAGTGGCCGTGAGTTCAATATTGTTTTATTTTGTTTTTTTATTTTATTTTCCTCTAACCTTCCAGAAGGATTTGAGAAAAATAAAATAAAGGAATGGATGAATAAATAGAATAAATAAAACTCCCATTAATATAAATAATTGCATGAACCAAAAATGACTTTACTTGCTCGTATAGAGTATATCCATCCATGTTCTATACCATGCTCTTGTTCCAGTTCAGACTTAGAGAGATCACCCCTCCCCTCCCAGTGAGAATTGAGAGTGACCACTTAATCAAACTTGATTACCGTGGCACCCATATGCTATTATATTTTCCCGTATTTTTGTCCCCTTTCATAAAAAAAGGCTCTGGATACAGTTTTCCCTGCTGTTGCTGTAAAAAAAAACACATGGAAATTAAGACATTTTCAAATAATTTCATGTGTAAAGACAAATATAGATGGAAGCTGCAAATACATGAAACACAGCCTGAAACATAAAAACGTTTTTCTTTCCGTCCCCCATTGCCAGTGATAATCATGGCTTATTAAATTAAAGGAGAGAAATTAAAACACAAGTTAAATTTGCATAATAGTGCAGTTTCATAGTTCGGTTCAGGGGAAATACCCCAAAATGTTCCACTGTGGTTGTACAATTTGTGTTCACAGCCTTTAATTTTTATTTCTATATACTTTTCATACTGTAGCATTCAGATTTACAGGTTCCCAGGGCTAGCTGCTCATCTTGCCATTGTGATGCTAAATTTTCCCTTCATGCTGTTGGCACTTTCTCACTACAGAAAGGGCAAATCTCTGAGGAAACCTCCTTTTGGCCCAATTCAATGTCTCTGTTAAAATGTGATACCATACACATACTGTACAGTCTCCTAACAATATGTGACAGTGAGGAAGATTCCCTGTATGTCACTGGCATTGATTGGTCTGAAAATGCCTTAGCTAGAAAACGCATAGCTTTAAGCTTCAAGTAGATTTTCTAATTAATGTGATCTTGAAAATCTCATATCACTGTCTAAGTACCTCACATACTACAATGCTGGGTTTTCACTAAACTGACACATTTATTGCACATCACATTGGCAGAGGTTGAATTTTCTATGCTCTGTCTGTCTATGCCCTGTACCATCCTCATAAGAGCCACAGATAAATGCGGAGAGGTCTTCACCTTAGTTGCAGGCTTGTCTCTATGCCTTTACCCTGGGTTAGCTTGGCACACAGCAGCACCTCCCTGCCAGTAGTTAAGCTGTTTGCATCGTGTGGAGATGCAGCTTTCCTGTCTCTCTGCAGAACTGCTTGAACCCTATACTAGTCTGGCACATAGTAGCCTCTCCTTGGCAGAGGTTGCATGATAACTCCTTTCCACAGGGACTCTTGTTTGGCATAAGGTCGGAAGAAGCTATATCAACACATCGCTGGCCTGATACCTCTCTGGCAGCTACTCCTTGCATGCTCTGTATGGGGCAAATCTCTCTGTTGCCCTGCAGTTGCTTAGCACAGTGGTTATCAGCTTTGGAATTGCTGTGGTGCATAGAGTTTGAAGGTTTTCAACTATAAGAGCTTTAACTACTTAGAATTTTTTTTTGTCTTTTGTCTGAAATAATCAGCTTTTTGGCTGACTTTTCTTATAGTGCTGAGTAGAAATAGAAACTTTATATTTTGACGTCAGAATTTCATCTAACTCTGTCTCACTGGGTGTAGGGAAGATATTAGTGTTTCATTTTTACAGCTCCCAAGCCAAGTTGTTCTTATGAGTCACTGACCAAGCTTGTGGGGCAGTTCATTGCGAATGGCATTTTCCTGGCTGTATATCAACAGCCTGCTCTGTCTTTTGCATGGGCAATGCCTCCATGGCTCACCCTCTGAGTGCCAGGGTGCCCGCTGTACCAGATAATGCCCTGCAGGTTAGCGGATTTGGCAGCAATTTTTCTGTGATTCACTGGTTTAGCACTGCTTTGTCCAAGGCTGTGTGCATGTGTTTGTGCACCCATCAGGGTCGGCATGTGGAGAGCTGTTACCTCCAGCTTTCCCAGTCTTTTTCTTCCCTCTCCCTCTGTATCAGTCTTCATGGATCATAGTTTTCTATTCACTGTACTTGTGGCATCTTTTGTGTTTTGCTCTCCATCATTCATACTTTCTTTCCTCCCTTTCCTCCTTTCTGTCCTTTCTCTTTTGTTCCCATCTCCCTAGATACATCATTCCTTCCTCTGTTTTGTTCATCTGTTGCCCCGTTTATTCACTCCCACTCTCTTCCCTGCTGAAATTTCTGTCTTCTGCTTTTTGTGCTTTCTGATCTTCTTTTGTCTGAGCTGTCTAAATGGTGGGCTGACAAAAACACAGACAGATGTGAGGGCACACACATAAAGCATGGAGACAAATAGTTTTTCATACACATAGTGTCTCCTGCACTTTTGTTCCCATGAATACAGAGGACGTTACACAGACCTAAATTCATTTCCTGATTACTCGCTGTAACCTTGGCAATAATTACTTCTTTCCTGAGCCTAAACTTAACTTTTTATTTAATGGTTTTCCCTTAAAGTTATTTCATTTCATCAAAAGTAAAACAAGTGTTCATAATCATCCCATTTTATGCATCCAATGTAGCGCGCAGTTTAAAGTTTGTATACACAGACAAACACAGAAATTCCTTTTTTCCCTATATGTTTGTTGACATAAATATAACATATGTTGATAGTCTTTCACAAACTATAATTTGTGAATTTACCAATAACACAGCAGATCATAGGACGGATCCATCTATAGAGTACTCCCTTAATTTCTATCCACAACCATTAGTAGCTAAAACCATGGCAACAGCTTCTGCACTCCTAAATATGAGTGAGATCCTTTGACACACAAATACTTAAAGATGTGTGTTCATGAGCACATGAAGCAGCACACACCATGGCAACTGTGTTTCTGACCATAAGTATGGACTTGCATCACCTTTTTTATCCCTTAAAACCCTGTGAAGTTTTTTATTTTTTCCTTTTGTTGTCTCATTTTGTTTATATCCATCCAGTCTGCATATTATTCAGAAGACGCAGAGGGTCACTGTGTGTGTTTACTTCAGATTGGAAACTGTATCAATTTAGTGAAGGGCAGGGGCTAGAGGAAAAGGACCCCACAGTGACCATTGCTTTTAGCTTACTTGTAATGGATTCTATATTTTTTCTGTCTCCTTTTTAAAAAATCTTACTCATTCATTTGTGCAAATATTGGCACACAGCAAGTGTTGAAAATACTAAATAGCTGAGGCAATGTGAAAGACAATTCCACTGTCAAGTTACTTTTATTAAACTGTTAAATTGATCTTGAAGTGGGAGGAATAGTGGAAATTTTGATCAGCTGGTAACTTTAGGAATCTACCACCAATGCTGTCAGTGGCATCTAACCCTTTGAGACCGACAGTTTAAAACCATCGTTGCTGTTACTCCTGATGGGTTTGCCAGCATGTAGAAGTTGCAAACAATGGCGATCCCGTTTGTCTTAAGGGCTTAACAAAACGTCGAACGTCAACATCATCAAGTAGAGAGATGTAAGCTGTGATTCTGTAGGGAAATCAAAAAAACATGCTCACTTTATATTCAGCTGTGACTAAGTGTTTCATCTACCTAATCCCAAAATATCCGCTGCAGTACAGAAATAATGAGACAAAAGCCTGAAAAGCACTGACACATACTTTCTTTAAACTGGGTGTAAGACCACTCCTGGCAGACTCAGCTGTTCAGTTGAAAAATACATTGTTGCTTGCTAAATTCAGTTTATGTATTTCCATTTGCTTGAACCACTGTTACATGTGCGGTTCAGTGGCCCTGTTCATTGTAGCTTGTGGTTTTATTTCTTGTCAAAATTTCTCTTTTTTTCTCCAGAGATCATGCTGGCTGACTTTTGATGTATTAGCCTACATATTCCACAAAGCCATAATGTCTTTTAAATACAAATTGTTGTGATGTACACTGAATAATAATGAAAATAATAATAATGAAAAATAATGTACATATAAAATTGCAATTAGTAGTTGTAGTATTGATGTAAAAAACAATTGTAAAATATATATGAGAGTAGCATATGTATGACATACATAATTTATTGGTCAAGAACTTTTTCAGAATTTTTTTAATATACTAAAAAAGCACAGATTTGTACCTGCAAATCAAAAATTAAATTACTTAATAAATACTTTTATAGTTCTTTGGGTTTGGATTTAAAACAACTGTGTAATGAACGGCTGTGCCTGACTCAAATTCCAACAGCCTATGAGGTTCTGCACAATGAGGTGTGTTGGAGTGGGGAAACAATGAAACTTTTTGAGAACTGGAGCTGGACACCTCCAACTTAAACGCTCAAAGTGGGACAAACACACATACACACACCACTATATTTTGTGTTTTGCTCATTACACACACAACACACACCATTAGTCATATGAATACACCTGTCTAATGTGTTCTTATTTCATGCCATGAAGGGGCCATTTAGAAAATAAAGTCCTCTGTCTGATGGCAGAACTGGACAACAAGGCAAAATGTTGACTTACACATCTGACACATGCATTCACTGAGGTACATTTTGCTACTTGGCTCTAACACATATTGAAAACACACACACTCACTTTGAAGGTCATCAATATTATGAAGCATCTTTACACAATTCTATTTTGGGACAAAGTTATTTTCAAGCCATAAAAGCTAAGCTCATAAAACAAGTAACCCAGACATTTTTTTGGATCAAACTATAACACATCACTGTATTAAAGGGACTTCATGTAATCTTAGGTTTTTGAATTAGTGACTGCCATCTATGGGTCTTAGCGGCACTACAGCCTCCATGGTAAGCTTATGCATGACAACCTGGAGCTACTTTCTAGCATGAAATTTACTTACTCAAATTGTTTTGGTGTAACTTGAAATCCTTCGGGAGATATTTAGATCCACACGCAATCAGCGTACATCCAATATAATGGGAGTGAATGGGGCCTGCTTGCGGAGTCTCAAAATACGGCAATTTCTGTCTCAAAACTCCCTCATTTCACAAATAAGTTATGATGAATTGCTGGTCTGATCCCTCTGTGAGCTCCATGCGGCTCAGAGTTGCTTTTTTGGTGCTTTTTGAGTGCATTTAGGTACATAGGATGTACAGTAGGCGTTGTGATAAGCTGGAATTAGAATTACATTTCATTAACATTTTGGAAAACGTGCTGTACAGCTTTAAAAGCTAGTTCTAGAAAAAAAACTGGTAGATTTAGTCTGCATCTGAATGAGCTTCCCATCTGCCATAGTTCAGCATATAGGGAACTGGAGGATCCAGTAGCCTACTGGCTACTATAGGCGCATAATGCACGTTACGCGCTACCCCCAGTCTGCTGCGGCCACCGTAGCATCTTAAACCTGCACCCAGGAAGTACAGTATGCTACCGTTTGGGCTCTAAAAATATACTAAATGATGTTGTTTCGAGTAAATTATGGACGCTGCCCACTCAGGACACTTTGATTACATTGGACGAGAAGTATGGAGGAATATTGCGAAGTTTTTGTGGACTTTCATTGACCGGATTGATGCAGAATGAAAACCTCCCCACATCTCTTGATAAATATGAAAAAAGTGTTCTAGAGTGATAATCAGCATGAGGGTGAGTAGAAAATGAAGGCACATCATTCTGAGGATGAAGTATTCCTTTAGAGCTGTTAAGCCACCCACATAAACATATAATAATTAATAATGATGATTTAGTTTTTGATATGGTAGTTTTCATTGTCGGAGGTAGACTGTTTAAAATGTGATTACCGAGCATTTTTTTGGAGAACTAATAAAATCCCTCAGCCTTGCTCAATTTTTTTCCCCAGAACTTTAAAGATGAGCTTTCCATGTAAAATGTTATGTCCGTTTTAGCTAAAAAAAAACAACAACAAAAAACACAATCTACTTTTCCTCACATTTAGCTGTCCTCTGCACTTTCACTGATGTAGCTGAGGTTGGTGCATTTTTTGACAGATTGCTCCTTTCTAACTGTGTTTTATTCAATATGATTTTTTTTTTTCATTTTAGTATTTATTTCATTCTTTACCAAACAAATCAATCAATACAACATAAATTTCAGGAAGAATAAATTCTTATGTGTTCTGCCCCTCTCTGACAAACAATTTAACCATTTATAAATAATATTTATTTGGCTAATACAATTTTACAAAAAATAGACACAGCCAACTTGTGGCTGATTTTTTATTACAATAGTTAGTTTTTTTTGTTTCTTTATTAAGATTGTTCCATAAACAGACTTTGCACACTGAAACACAGCACTCCAACACTTTTATTTTAAAACATGGTTTTATAAATATCTGACACTTGTTAAAATGATGATGGCTTTGTCTTTTTTTTTTGTATTCATATTTTCAATTATCTGAGGGGGTCAAGTAAAAGCATCATATCATAAAGTAAGGAAACTGTTGAAATTGATTCATACTATCACACATGAAGACCTTAATAATAATTACTCAGTATTAGTGGAGTTCAGCAAGACACATGAATTCAGTGCAGCCATGTCCAAATGTAATAAAGGCCTCAGACCAAAAGCAGCGAGAGCGTCAGGAGCGTCAGGTTTACATGTACTGTAAAGTCTATGCAAATGCAAAGGCGTGGCGAGCAGTTGAGCAGCGCATTTTGAACATTGGGAGCAGTGCGTTTTGGGCGACGCTCGAGTTGGAAAATCTGAACTTTCGCTGCTTGACGCGGAGCGTCAACCAATCAGCTTAGCTTAGCTTTAGCTTTAGCAGATATGCTACGAAGTAACGTCGGGAAGCTGTAATCACTTAACAAAAGACAGAAATGGAGGACAAACTAATCATGCCCGTCTGTTCCCACCCTGTCAATTATTACCACGAAAGGAACAAAAAGGACCATGTGGAGCAAATAAATCAAGTCGAGCGTTACATCCGCCAGAGAAAAAATTAGGAAAACATCCGGGTCCTGCTGACGAGCATCGAGAGCGTTTGGAGCGTCAAGACCGTTTTTTATCTAAAATGTCAAGCGTCTGATTTACGAGCATCCAGCGTTCAACTTTGAGCGGCGAGAGCGTCTCGCTGCTTTTGGTCTGAACGCACCATTATTCTACTTATAGGTAAATGTTATAATCCAACATTTTTATCCCCAGATCCTGTTTATTTTCCGGTTCTGGAATATGGAGGTTACAGGTGTGTGGGCTGTTGGGCCTTTTTTTTTTTTTTCTTTTTTCTGGTGAGTCCCCCTATGACTAGACAGAGGTCTGCACTCTGAGTGCTTCACATATTATTCCTGGTTTTTATTTAGTAAGTCACTAGTATTCTTTTTTATAGATACTTATTCATTCTTATGTGTTTCATGCCAGTTTTCAGTCCCATATTCTTAAAAAAAATCTTCTCTGCAAGTAATTTTCCTTTGTATGAGTATTTTATTTTCCTCCTGTCATGCATGGTTTGCAAATAGCATCCTTATTGATGCTTTTGTCTAAGTGAACCCAAAAAACCCCCACACCTTTTTGTTAATGTGTTACTAGTGCATATTGATACATTTTAGATTTTTGAATCAGTTAAATAGTAAATACTTATTTTTATGAATATTGAAAGTATTATGTATGAAGATTTCTCTCACTTGTATGTGTGTGAGCGTGTATAGTATGTGAATATGTATAAAGACATGTGGGCTTCTTTACTCTAAGAAGATTGGTCATGGTGAAACGCATGTTTACTGGTGGTGCTCCTGTTACCATTAATAATGTTATACTCCTTCAACTTTATGTTTTACCCAAAGTTGAGATATGTTTCAGGCAAGAGTTTAAATTTATTATTTATTTTTAAAGGAAAAATCCGATTAAAAAATGATTTTCATTATTTTACCAATGTCAGTTGTGTAACTAAATTTGTGTTGCTCCTCTGTTGAAAGCCATATACTGAACATCAATTCATTTGATCTATCTGTGCAAAGAGTTAGCTGCACCTTTACCCGTTTATAATTGGGGAAAAACATTTTTCTTTCTGTTCCACACCTGATGAGCCAGTTGGAACCCAAAGTAATTCAGTACAAACTAAGAGTGCCTGATTCAACATGGAGCTGAGACAAAGTAGACGACAACCCTTGCACCAGGGATTCACAAGAGGGATATAAAAGAAAACTACATTTGAATGGAAATTAAGATTTTTAAATGGAGCAAAGCAAGGCAGTACAGTAAATAAATTTAAAAAACTAACATGTAACTGAAAAATAAAATGGCCTTTTAGAGCAACTCTTATACAGCATGTGGATGTCTCCAACAATACTGATATTTTTCCCTTACATTTTTAAATGCTGACATAAAAATAGAGGAAAAGTGAAAGGCAGACCTTGGCTTATTGTTAGTCTCTCTTTCTCTGCACAAATCACTGTCATTCTTTGCCTTGATTCGTCTCCTTTTCTCTCTTGTCTTTTTTCACTCCATTTATGACAGGTCCCCCCAGTGTCCTTCAGTCATGACTTATGGCTAAAAGGCAATTACCCAGTTAGACTGGAGGAGTTTGAATCAATACACAGACACACACACACACGCATGTGCAAGTGCACATAGACGCGCACACACGCGTTTTATAGATATCTTGGGAAGACTTTTGAGTATTATCATATAGTTATTCTCTTCTCTGGTTTTTGTTCAGTTGTGTAGACTAGCTGTGGATGCTGCACATATGTACTGTACATTAATTTGTATTTTATTTCTGTCTTTCTTTATGTTCATTATGTATAAAATACTGAAGGCCTTCCGCAGTACCATGAAGTTGAGAGAAGTTTGGGGTTTCAGTCATTGTTTGAGCCCACAGACCCCATCTCCTACCCCAGCACACAGAGAAATATATTTCGCAGGGCAGAGGGTGCAGTGAAAATAGAAGGGAAAAAGAATGAATAGCTATCCCTTTTTTCATAGAACCATCGGGAGGCTTTCTATGGTTTATTTCTACTTTTGATACTGCATGTGTGTGCTTCTGTATACGTGTGTGTGTGAGAGAGAGAGCATCACATTTGTGTTGTGCCTGTGATCTTCATCCTTTGTTTATATCCTTGGGATATTCTCAGAAATCGGCCCTTGTGTATCCACCACAAAATAACAGAAATGCCACAGATGCCACTGAATCTCAAAAATTTAATTTTCCATCGCCACATATTAGAAATTTTACTCATAAGAGTAATTGCAAAATTAGGGATCTATGATGTCCTTTTTGTTGAATGTTAGTCCCTGATATCAGTTTGTTAGCCCATACTGTACTTGAGCAGATTGAATGCATACAGTAACTGGACCAGTTCTAGCAGGATAAAAAAATACTTAATATACACTCATTAACGAGGGCCTTGTGATTTGGAAGGTTGGCCTAAATGCTCTCAAGTGTGGAAGCAGGAAGACTACCTCCCCTGCAGAACAGTGCACATGTCACCCTCTTAATCTAAAATATGGTTTGTAAATTTGATTAAAGAAATAGCTGTGTAATTTCTACAGAGTAGTAAAAATCAATGAGGCAGTCAATTCACACTTATACTATGAGCACGGGGACAAAATTGAATCGACTCAGTCTGAGCTAAGGTCTGTGATCCCTGAAGATCTGCTTTTATTATAAAGGAGGGAGATTTTCCCTGTGCAGATAATGAAGTAATCATGAAATAAAAATATTACTTTTCCATAACATGAAAACAGAGCAAAGACAGCACATCTACACTACGTGAAATAATTTTGCACATTTTAATGGAATATTTGTGATAAGGAGTTTGAAATAAAATCTGTTCACCTTTATTTTGATGTGTTATACATTTAATTTGCTTGTTACCTCAAGGGCTCTTTCCCAAAAACATGTTTCAACATCACCATTGTGGATTAATGAGTCCATGGGCACATGTGCCAATTGAATCTATAAACAGAAAAAAAATACCAAGAGAAACGAAAACTCAGAATGTGTGAATTTTTTCTGAAGCAGCTGTTGGTCACAACAAACTGATTGTCCAGTTTTGACATTGACTTACCAAATAAATGCCACCTCTAGTGTTCATCTAATTTTTAACATATCTAAGTGGTGTTTTTCCCCCCATACCTCCAGTCTCCAGTGGACCTAAATTGAGAGTGTGCACCAACATTTTGCTTCGACATGAACACGCCATTATCTCTATCACATTTCAACCATCAATGCTGTTTTCTGGCAAAAATTTAACAGGCAGACAGAGCTGCAGGTGTTGTGCCAGAGCCGGTTACCATGGCAACGCGTCACAACTAGAGACATGGTTTAGTTTGCACAGTCACTTCTTGTATAAAACTTACTATTTTAACATAAAAAAAGGCAACCAATTAATAACTGATTTAATAATCATTTCCTTCGTGAGTGACATGGTATGACCATCAGAAATTAATGGATTGCGGACTCCACTTTATGTCGGATGGTTCTGATAATGGA
>JAVQJG010152801.1:0-10324 GCA_036024015.1 Craterocephalus amniculus
ACACACACACACACACACACACACACACACACACACACACACACACACACACACACACACACACACACACACACACACACACACACACACACAACCTCCCCTCCCCCACTGCCACCTGCAGCTCTGATTCTTCAAGTTTTCAACATGAACTGGTTTATATACAGCAGCAAGCCCACAAACCCGAACACACCAGCGAAACCTTTTCCATCTCCGTCCTCCAAACACATCATTGTTTCGACCTCCCTCTTATAACACCCTCCCCCAAATCTGGACACCTAGAAGACATCAGGTGGTCACGTAAACTGGTTTTCCTGGATGAGGCAAAGAAAGGGAAAATGGAATTGGCAGGGTCTGATTTGAGGTAATTTCTGGTAAAGATGGCGTCTTGTCTGCATAAGTAGCGAGTTAGAGGGTTTCAAGGTGAGGGGAAAGTGCTAAAGGACACAGAGCTTATATACAAGCGAGCACAAAAAATCAACAAAATCTTCAGTTATATTCGTTTCCTTCAGAATTTGTAGTTAGTGCTATCTTTAAAGACACGTCGAGCCACTTTTCTTTCAGTCTGAGAAAAGAAAACAAGGAAAGGACATAAAGCTGCTCATTGGACGCGCAAAAAAAAGAAAAAAAAAGGAAAAAAAAAAAGAAAAATCAAATCAGATTTCAAGAACATCTTCAAGGAGTCACCATATATTATTATTATAATTTGTAATGATCATAAGACGACGCCGGCTGGGGGTCATCCGGCCATCAAAATTCCCCGAGCTTCACAGGAAAAACTCAAAAATACGTCATTTTTTTTAAAACCAAGAGGCGGGCAAAGTCTTCTTCTCTGAAGCGACAGCAGCAGAATCAACAATCTTCCCTCCGCTTCTCCTTCGCCCTCCTTCCTCAACGCTGATTGTGAGGTGATTCCAGAGAGGAGATGAGGAGTTTCACCCAGAGTCTGATGCTCTGCTCCGATTTTCAGACAAACAAACAAACAAAGAAGTGTTTTTTTTTCCTCAGGCAGAATCGGTGGATTGAGGTTTTGAGGGATTGTTTTGGACATGGCAGGGTCACAGTTTACACCTTTACTCTCCAAAGTAAGTCCAAGAGGCCACAGTTAGAGTGGAGAAACAAACCCTGATTTAAGGAGGGAAGAGAAACAAAATGCAGACATACAAAGAGGTCTGGTGTTGAGCCTTGATACGTCGAGATGGGGGAGTAGAAACCACACAAACATGATGGAAGTCTGTGTGTGCGTTAGAGTGCTCCTACATGTTTCTGATCAGTTCTGCTGCAGGATGAGGTTTTCCAGCTCGTCGGCGGAGCGAAGCAGGAAGGCGGCCGACTCCCGGTAGCCCGCGATCAGCTGGCGCACGGCCGTGATCTCTGGTTGGCTGAGCTGGGTCGAAGCCCCGCCGCCTCCTCCCCCGCTGCCCCGTCCAGCCAGGTTGTTGGTGGCGCAGGAGGACGAGTTACTGATGTTGGTGGAGGAGAGAGATTTCATGCTGAGGTCTGTAGGACCTGAAGACAGAGGAAGAACAGTGAGGTGGAGGCAGGGATACAGATTCAATGATGGAGGGGTGAAAACAGAAAAAAAAGGGTAATTTAAGGCCTTTTTATAAAGACCAAGTATAAATAGACAACAGTCAACTTTGGATATATTGTTTTTAGACATTAAATGTTTCTTTGGCCATACCAGTCGTGCAGGGACAGGAACGTATGAGAACACACAGTGTCATGTGTGTTACTAAGCGGTGCAGAAATATTCAGTTCACATGGAAATTGAGATTCTTAACCAAACAGAATCTGAATCAATCCTAAATTTACAAGAATTGTTGTTTTAAAAGACCTTTAAAAGTTTTTGACTTTCAAAACATCTGATAAGTGACAAATAAATGTTAAAGTTTGAAAGGTAAGCAAAGATGAATGTCACCTCTTTGTTAAAAGATTTCCTAAAAATTGGAAAGTACAGATAACACATTTTATGGGGCATGTTATTTATTTTCCGGTAATGAGGTTATGCTTAGGGCATAATCCGATTTTAATCGATTTTCTTTAATTTTCCTGTCTTTTTCTTTAAAACAGATCACAAATATTAGATTTTATGGGAAAACATGCTTTTATTTCAATCACCCATTCAGGATATTGAGTGCAGATATTTCAAGTTGTGAAACAAACTTGTAAAACAAGCTGGCAGGCCCTGCCACTGTAAACAATGAAAATATAACTTTCACGCATACAGTCATACAGGTGAGGGAAGGCAATGTCGGCCAAATATTTCCGGCTAAGAAAATCTCAATTTTCAAAAAATTAAATCCTCATTAATAGCAAATTCGATTTATCGATAAAATTGATTTATTGCCCAGCCCTAGTTATGCTAACAGAATTCGTATGGCGGCGAGTCATAACTTATAGATTTTACATTGGGGTACAATGGGAGAAAAAGTCGACTTTCTGAGTTTTAGAGCTCCGTAGATGGAAAAAAAGGGATGTACGGTTTTTGGAGCCAGGTCCAAAATTTTCCCAACCAAATTTCCAGTGTTTTGATGCATAATTCCTGTATGTAGAGCGAAACCTCTGAGCATTAGAGGCATTTGTCTGAAGACGTTTGTTTTTGGCCGAAATTAGAGTGCAGATTTAGTGCAGATTAGAGAGGGATTTTTAGTGTTTTCTGATTTTTCATAAAAGGTAAGTCATAGTTTTTTTCTTCAAATAACTTTGACGTAGTATTTCCAAATTACGAACAAAGTCATTGCACTCATTCCCAATAAAGACGCATGTTTTCATATAACTGAAATATACAGATATGCACTGAAATTTGGGGAAAACAAGTAGTAATATGTGGGCTCAATGCTTACAGCACTGGCTCCCATAATGACAAAAAAACTTCCTATTGTATTCCTATAAGAACATAAACAACTGAGATATTTTATCATTTCATGGTAAATATGAGCTCATTGACATAAATAATTGTATTTTGAACGAGGGGGTTGAACATTTTTAGAACTTAGAATAAGAGTAAATGGATGACTGAACACGGGATTACAGCTGCTAAGACAAAGGTTAAAAGAACATTTTCATGTATGTAATGTTGAAGTCACTTTAATAAGTCAGGGTTAATTGTCCACACACCCAGGTTTACAACCCTTTTTTCCATAAAGCCCCTCTTCGTTTTACCTCCGCTTCCTTTATCCTCACCGTTGCTCTGAGTCGTAGCTCCGGTCGTCAGGGAAACAGGATGTTGAATGGCAGCACCAAGCCCCGGGAATCCACGGTAACCGTAGCTGAGGCCGGCACCGTTGATGTAGAGCTGGGTGTCCTGGGAGGAGAAGGCTGATGTGGCCAGGGAGTGGGCAGAGTGAACGAGGGATGCCGGCTCCCTCAGACCGACTCCACCGCTGGACGACTTGTCCAGAGAGATCTGCTCATCCTGACAACGGACATGTTGACAGGGACATATATCTGCTTAATTACAGTCCTTCTGATCAAAGAGTCAACTTCACGGATACTAAATACAAAGTAGGTGATTCATTGTTGTACCCTTGGAACACAGGAGGCTGTGCAGAGTACTGAGCAAAAACATTATTAATATAATCAACCAATGCCTTTTTTTAAAAGAAAGATGTGTTCAGTATATTGAACAATGATAAAGCCTTTTAGGTCGTTAATGAAAATGAAGAAGAAAAAAAAACAGTGTCTGCCACAGTTCTATCCCTTGGAAACTCATTACTGAACTCTCAGGTGGCTCAGTCATGGACTAAAACAATTATTTCAAACCAGTGGAGAAAAGAGGCAGAGAAATGCTCATTGCTGCAAGAAACAAGATCAAAACAACATTCTTATCCTGTTCGACCAATGTTCCAGTTGGTCGAACAGGATAAGAATGTTGTTTTTGGTGGGCATACCCAGTCCGGTTCTGAGGTGGCTTGAATCCTAACTAAAGTCCAGGGACTACTTTCTGTCAGTTGGTAATTATAGATTTGCTCAAGCAAAAATTACATCTGGAGTTCCCCAAGGCTCCATTTTAGCCCCTCTTATTGTTCAAGTTGGATTATGTAAAGATCCCATGAGCTTTAATGATGAGGCACATGAAACGGACTGATCCAAAACCTGTCACATTGCTGGGAAAATATGGAGCTACATCTTTTTTTTATTTTGTCTGGTTGATGTCCAACATCAGATGAAAGGACAAATCTACGGGCCCATTAAAGCAGCTTTAGACTACACATTAAACATCAAACTCGGTTTGAAACCTCTGTAAAAGGACAGGGAATACTCATCTTCAGCTGGGAATGATGAATCTTACATAGATGACATGTGGAGTTCCCCAAGGCTCTTTTCTGGGCCTCCCAAGAATGTCATTGTATATTGTGATAAATTACATTTGACACGTAGTGTTAAGTTCTTATCCTTCAAATGAACTTTAAGACATTATTACAGTCTTTGAATTTTTTAGATTACACTGATGGAAAAGAAGAATAGGAGGAAATTTATTTTTTAAATTATTTTTTTTAAATTATTTTTTAAATTAGTCAATTTTTTTGACAATGGGCAACAGATCTACTCAAAGATAACAAGCAAAGTTATCCAATGCTCCATACTGGATCCCCTTTCTTTTCAGCATTTTATGCTCCTGCTAGTTCTCCTAGCTCCTCCTGGATCATGGAGTAAAATAATACATCTGATCATACTTATGCTGACGACACTCGTTTCTATATTACTGTCTCACCACAGGACTCGGGTTAAGGACAAATGTGAGGTTCATGCCTTGTTCAAATCAATACGTGGATGTTCCAGAAGTTCATTCAGTGAAATAAAGATAAATCTGAAATTATTGTTTTTAGAAACAAAGATGAGCATCCATAGAGTCATGCCAGTATTGTAAAACTATGGATCAACATATAAATCTTGGTATGGTAGCATTACAATGATTTGTCTCGTACAAATCATCAACGTCATCATACAATCTCCGTCATTCCTTTACAGAATTAAGCCACGCACGCAAGCACACTTACATGGTAGGCTTCAAGGCGCATCCTCTTCGCAGCGTTGCGTGATTCGCTCTCGCATGCAGCGGCCAGGATGTTTTCAGCCATGGCTGAGGTGAGGTGAGGTGGAGTTGGACGGGTCTGAAGACAGAAGATAAAATCTGATTATCTGTCTTGATTTACAAAAAAGGGAAGACAGAGTTTGCATCAATCTTTAACTGACTGATATTAGTATTGGACTAAAAACGAGACCTTTTTCCCCAGAGTAAAAACAACAGAATTAAATTCATTTCAGGCAGTTTTAAACAGGCATCCATGTTTTAAGTTGTACTTTGTATCCATATACTGGTGTTCATTTGAACAGGTAAGCATCACAGGAGAGTTGCCACGACCTTTCCAAGCCAACATTGCAAAATATTTACAAAAATGTGTAAACAATAAATAAATCTGTTATTATATTAAGTCAGATTCTTTCAGAGATAACAGATGGAAAAGGCTTCGGACCTCCACCTGGACTCCCAAGGTTTCTTTCTGGAAACTAGGTCATAAAATATTTTTGAATATTTCTTTTAAATTTAGTAGAGACTTTGTAGACACAGTAGAATATATCTCTAATTAACTATAGCTCTTCAACACAACACGATTCAATTTCCCTGCTCTGGCTGTTAAACATGAGCATATATTTACCCAGTTACTACATCTAGCTTTACTTCAGGCTATCCAGCAGGTAAGGAAACACACTCGATACATTTTCTTCTTTCATTGCAACTCTTTATAGCTACTTTACTGGCTGGTGGTTTTTCACTTTTTATATAACCAAAGAAATCTGATATAGATGGTTTAATCTTTAGGTTTGGTAGTAATAACCATTCCTCTGCCATACTTTCTAAAACATTTCTTCTCTGCAGTGCTGATCTGCCAAAGTCGTTCATACATAATTCTTCCAGAAAAATGACGATGTTGAGAGATTCTAACGATTACTGAGGTGTAAATATATACTGTATGTAGACTGCATCCCTGTGCCTACCCATATATATTGATTACAAACAACATAAACAAATACAAATATATATATATATATATATATATATATATATACATATAATCATATAATTGAGTAAATAAATGAGTCAATCAGTGAAGGCAGTCATTACTGTACAGCAGATGACAGACTCATAAATCCTGGCAACGTGCAGCTCAACGTGTTGACTGTGCATGCCTGCGCGCACGTGCACCCATTCCCACTCCTACACAACATGCGTACAAATGCGGGAGGAATCCACGCAGACAGGCTCAGAATCACGCAGGAACCCGGTGTGACCGCGCGGGACCTACCACGCAAGCTTCGTGTTAAGGCAAAACAAAAACAAAATTAAAAACAAGCCTCAACGTGCGCGGCACAGTTTACAGTAGGAGCTCCGCGAGCGCGTCGCGCGCTCAGCCAATCAGCGCGCGGCGGAGCAGCAGGGGAAGCTACGCCCTCTGTTCTCACTGAGAGCTGGAACATTTTGTTTATGAAGCCAAAAGTGTCGGTGCAGCTGGACAGCCTGTCCGAGTCCCGCACGCGCTCAGAGCCCCGAACAGAACCGAACCACGGCCCGGAAGACGCCAGGACGTCGAACTCCAGCTGCTCCGAGTTTGAGTAATGACAGAGAAACACGTCCTCCCTCCATGCTTCCGGTCCACAAAAAAGAAGTCATGGATCTTCGCGACGGGACGAGGAGAGGAAAGGTAAGCGGCGGCGCGCGGGCCTGCCGCCGCAGCGCGGCCGCGAGGATGAAGCGCGAGGCGGTTAAAGTCCTGCGCTCGCTCACGGTGGACAACAACACGCAGCCCATGGACGAGGAAGAGGACGACGACTGCTTCTCCATCAGCTTCCTGCGCGGCGCGCGCTCCGGGCCCTCCGTGCTCACGGCCCCGCGCTACAGCCTGCTGCGCGAGGTGGGTCGCGGCAGCTACGGGGTGGTGTACGAGGCCGTGGCCCGGAGAACGGGCGCGCGGGTGGCGGTGAAGCGGCTGCAGTGCGACGCGCCGGAGAACGTGGAGCTCGCGCTGGCCGAGTTCTGGGCCCTGACCAGCCTGGAGAACCGGCACCAGAACGTGGTGCAGCTGGAGGAGTGCGTGCTGCAGCGCAACGGGCTCGCGCAGAAGATGAGCCACGGAAACAAGAAGTCCCGGCAGTACCTGCGGCTCGTGGAGACCTCTCTGAAAGGTAGGGGGGGGTCAGGTTCCACAGCTCAGATCCAAACTTTGGGCTCGCGCAGACAGAGTGACTCTCTGGGGGTGGGGGTGGGGGGACTCCTGTAAAAGCTGAGAAAGCGCAGCCTGTAGCTCAGGCTGAACAAACTCCGCTTTCTGCACGCGCTGCCGGGTCAGGGTAGGCTAGGAGCTGCTGCTGCTGCTGCGGTGAACAGACAGCAGCGCGTGCCCCTCCGCCGTGTGAGAACACCGTGTACTACTTGGCAGCGGGTTGCATTCTTTCTTGTTTACCCAGCATCCGCACGTGCAGCCCTAACATCCGACATATTCTGCTGTTTGGCTCTGAATCAGGTTTTATTTACTCCTTTGACCCGTTTCCTTTGTCTCCGCACACAAAGACTCTGTAAATAAATAAATAATGAAAGTAAATCATCTGCGCTGCAGGGAAAGTTCTCTGAGCCGTAAATAGTGACTTCTGCGGAGTTTCAGACATTCTGCGGAGTTTCAGGCATTCTGCGGGGTTTCAGGCATTCTGCGGGGTTTCAGACATTCTGCGGAGTTTGGGGCATGGCGCGCGCTGCCCTCTTTAACAGGAGGCAGTTATGTAAGTGTCACCGTTCAGGCTCTTAAAATAAAATATTAATCTGAGGCTGACATGGTGAGGCTGCTCTAATCCCGTGTGCGGTCTTAGCTTCTGTCCCGGTGTGTGTCAGACTTCCTGGGCTCAGAGCGCGAATGGCTGCAGACATTTGAACCCGGCTGCTGGTCCAGCTGGACGTCCTGCAGACGGCCGGAGCTGCTCTGCTGCACCGTTACACGTCCAGAGAAAGAGCAGGAAGTCTGTTTCTGGTTCCTGCAGAAGCAGCGTGGAACCAGGAGCAGATCTCAGGCGGACCGCCGGTTCTGCAGACTCATCTCAGCCCGATTGGCTGCTTTAGGAAGCAGAGCTCTTTGTTTCTATGGGGGCAGGTCACGTGACCCGCGGGAGACAGATCCGCTCATGCAGAGGTTCCTGTCAGACGCTGGACATGGAGCTGGAGCTGTGTGGAAGCACATTTTCCCAGTTTGACCAGTGAATGATCCCTTTAACTGCTGCTACAGTCGCTCGTCTCATAACAAACTTTAAAGAAGGAAACAGCAGGTTTTTCTACTTTAAATATCAGCTGCAAACAGACTTTAGAAATATTAATGATCAATCCATCGTTAATTCTCCTCATATTTCATTAATCGAGACGATTAAGTCGAGTGTCCGTCCCTTCTGGACCTGAGCCCAGACACTGTGCACGTGGTTCTACGTGCACGTGGTTCCCGTCGGGCTCAGCGTTTAGGCGGAGCGTCCCTTTAATGAAGCGGCTGAGTAACGGCTCCTCTCCCTGCAGGCGAGCGCGTCCTGGGCCCCCCCGCCGAGCCCTGCTACCTGTGGTTCGTCATGGAGTTCTGCGAGGGCGGCGACCTGAACCAGTACATCCTGTCGCGGCGGCCCGACCCGCAGACCAACCGCAGCTTCATGCGGCAGCTGACCAGCGCCATCGCCTTCCTGCACGCCAACAGCATCGTGCACCGCGACCTCAAGCCCGACAACATCCTCATCTCTCAGAGCTCCGGCTCCCCGGTGCTGAAGGTGGCCGACTTCGGCCTCAGCAAGGTGTGCGCCGGCCTGAGCCCGCGGGCCGGCGAGGAGGCGGCGCCGGTGGGCGGGGCCAAAGGCGGCAGCCCCAGCAACAACATCAACAAGTTCTGGCTGTCGTCGGCGTGCGGCTCGGACTTCTACATGGCCCCCGAGGTGTGGGAGGGCCACTACACGGCCAAGGCGGACATCTTCGCGCTGGGCATCATCATGTGGGCCATGCTGGAGCGCATCACCTTCATCGACGGCGAGTCCAAGCGCGAGCTGCTGGGCACCTACGTCCGGCAGGGCGCCGACATCGTGCCGGTGGGCGAGGCGCTGCTGGAGAACCCCAAGATGGTGCTGCACATCCCGCAGCGGGCGCGCAGCGCCATGTCAGAGGGCGTGCGCCAGCTGCTGCAGGACATGCTGGCCGTCAACCCGCAGGACCGGCCTGACGCCGCGCAGCTGGAGCTGCGCACCGACCGGGTCACCTGCGCCGCGTGACGCGCCCCCCCACCCCCCTCTGCACCGCCGGCCGGGACCAACCCCCCCCAGGTAGGCTGCCGCTGTGCCGCAAGTGTGCATGAATGTGTTCCCGTCCCGCTGCAGGCGGGGGGGGCTCCCTACGACTTTTGGGAAATGAAACGTCCGTCTCTGCGTTGGTAAATGGGTCACTCCGGGCTCGGCGGAGCGGAGTGAGACGTCACGCCGTACGCATGATCTCTGCACGCGCTGCATGACGCGAACCGATCCGACCCGGATGTTTCCACACGGGAACATTCATTGCCCAGCCCTACTTCACACGGATTCTTTTCCTTTCAGCTCCAATGTTTTTATTTCCGTCTCTGTGAGCAGAGGAGGCGTGTGATGATGCTCTGGGAACGCCAGCCATGCCAGGTTTCTGCAGGATAACTCTGCCTTTAAACGTGGAAATAATGACAACCATGCAATTACAGCAAAAATAGAATTTATTCTAAAAGATTACTTAAAATGAATACAAAAACATAATTTCAGGATGATTGAATGAAACTTTACGTATAAAAAGGACGGTTACTCGTTTATTTCGTATGAAAGCCAGAAAACTACTTCAGCTTCTCCGCCCGCTGCGTTAACATAACGAACCATAATAAGCCTGAAAAACTTCCTTTTTTCCTGCATTTCTTTATCAATTGATAAAATCTGTACATGTTTAATTTGCCTGAATGAATTTCTATTTGTTTAGTAACTAACTTGAGGTTCTGGTCGGTTGTTTTTGGTACCTGACCGACAGCACGAAACGGCCTGTTTGCTTCCATTTCCATAAATAATGTTAAAAACCATAAAAACTGTTTTTAAAGAGGGATATTCCAGCTAGGAGGTTCAAAAAACTCTGAGTCTGTCCCTAAACTCTTGAGTTACTCTAAAGCCACTTTCACACTGAAATTAGCGCGTCGACGCGGGTTTTTCAAAGCCGCGTTAACCCGCGATCAATCGGCATTTGGCTCCTTTCACATCGACAAAAAAACGCGCGTCTGATCCTCTGCTGCAGCTGCGTTGCTCACAG
>JAVQJG010152807.1:0-30591 GCA_036024015.1 Craterocephalus amniculus
AGGCTAATGCTAACACAGTAACATGTGCTACAGCAAAAACAGCACATTGGTGCCATGGTTCCATATTAGAACTGCTGATTTTATGGGAAATGTCAAACTTATCAGCCAGGATGGCCAGCAAATGTTGTATTTGTGCAGCTCTCCTTAGAGCGTACCGGCTCTGATCTGCTAACCTGTCACAAAAAAGACACTTAGTTCAAACCTGCTCAGATTTGCCTCATTAACCGGAAAACAATTCAATGCAGAACCATAGAATTACTGGAAGACGTCAGCTCCAGCATGAATGAACTAATGAAAACAGTCTCTGAATAGGTGGCTCAGGTGATGGGCAAGACACCTTTCCCATCTGGTAAAACTTAATTGTAAGTTGCTTTGGATAAAAGCATCAGCTAAATGACAGTAATGTAATAACAAACTCTAAGAGCTAAACTCTAATGATGTTCTCTGTTGTGGGGAAGATACTTAATGCAAGTTTACAAGAACTTGCCATTTTTTTTAATTCACATCCAGCCCACCGAGCAGGGGTGGGAAGCCTGATTCTGCACTCGCAATGATGGGAACATTTTTTTCCCTCCATAACAGTTTTGTGAAGTTAGCAGCAAAATTGTTTTTATGAGTCAGAGTGAGAGGACTGAGAGGAAGAAAGTCTTATGATGAGCTTCCAAAGGTCTGTACACAACAGTTGTCTGACATATACTCCATCATCTACATCAAGTCTATCGCTTCTCCGTGCTCCACACTGGAAAGATTCAAGATTAAAGCAGCAAAATAATCCAATACTTATGGGCCCGTGGCACCTCATTCTCTTGTTATGAAAACCTCTGAGAAGCTTAGAAAAAGGTTTTGGCTAAAGTTCAGACAAAAATTGGATCCGCCCCAAAACGCTTACATGGCAGGAAGGAGTGCTCACGATGCCACAGGCTTCGCTCGCTAATAAGGCCCTGAATCACCTGGATGGTCTGAAGAACTGCTTTTAATTGACTTCAGCTCAGCTTTTAACTGTAGCAGAATTCATATTTAGACAGATTCAGCCTCCACAACACTGATTTTGGATTAATATGCCAAATGATTTCCTGCCTTCCTGACAAGTCTGAAGCCTCCTCATCTTTTCACTGTGGTATAAAATGCAAATGATTCAGTTTTATTGTATTAAAGCTGATTTAATCTTTCTTTTTACTTGCTGGTTCAGATAATTTACATAAGAACATGTGAGAATATTGCTTTTAAGTGAGACCAGGTGAGCCAGGATACAGGATCAACGATCAATACTTTTACAATTCTATTCCTACTTGAGCTGTTTGTATCAGTTGTTGCTGAGGTTGATCGTTCTTACTGCAGGTTGCTGTGCAGAAACAAAATTGACCTGAACCTAGACTTTAAAGTTCAAGCCCAATCTCCCCTAAGGACATTCATGTGCACAATCTTACAAAGCTAAACAAGGAGATTTTCTACTGAGGCTACCTTCCTGTGAATGAAGCGTGGATTGAAGGATTAGCAGAGTGAAGACTTGACTTGCCCTGAGCACTGTGACAGACTTATGAAGGAGAGCAGAGAAAATAAAGCAAAAGGAAATGTTCAAAGCATACCAAGTGAAAAGGAGGGCCGCAGGGGATGATACACAGAGTGAACACTATTAGTGTGTAAATATAAATTTGAATTAAAAAGTAAATATGGAAAGTAAAGGTAATAAAGACAGCAGGTTGCTGTTCACCGGACAGACAGGTTTTTTAATCCGTGTGTCCGCTACAGTGAGTGTCTTGGGGGCTGGATGAGAGAAAAGGATCAGAAGGTGCAGTCAGAAATGTTTGCTGAGTGCTACAGATTAGATGGATTTAGCAAAAGACAGACAGCCATTGTTGTGGAAGCAGACCCAAGAAAAGATCTCACACAGGCAGAGCTGTGAACTTACAAAGTTGAGGCTAGTGTGAAAACTTTCACTCAAGCAGGCGCAAACTACACTGCAAGGACCTTGGACAGGCTGCCAGTCTGGATGTAAAAACCAACATTCAGATAAATTTATACCTCCTCATGTCCTAAATAAACTTATCTCCAGCTCATCTCTATCATCAGGTGCTTTTACTGTATTTATGCAGGAGAAATTAGGAAGCATCCTACTGACAAAAACAACTACAAAAGAATCTCATTGAGTCTTATTAAACCAGTCTAAATTGTTTCAGTCAAATCCGCTGGACCTGAACTGTGATTACTGACTGAAACTCTAAAAGGTTAAGTTAGTTTCTTGCCCGCTGACTCCAGACAAGTTTTCCAAATGACGAAGAGGAGAATTATATCAAGTTGCAAGTCAACAATGTTAATACAAAACAACATAATACAGCCGAACATGATCAGAGGTTTGACAGCATTCAGCTGACGAGAAAATCAGAATGACTACTTTCACATTTCATTTGGATGCTCACACGACTGTGGATTCTTTTCTACTGAATGCCAGACACATTTCAAATGCCGTCATGCCAAATCCCCGTTTGTTCACTCAGTGGCAAACTGATTTATAAACTTGCAGCATGAAAAGAGGATGCTGCATTATTGAGAACAGTTTACTGAAACCTATGGTGAAAAAGTGTGTCAGTTTGGATGCTAAAAGAGTTGCTGCACAATAACTGAATAAATTAAAGCTGTTGGTTCTCTGTGAGCACTGAGAGGAGAAATCTGCCTCTTTAAAAGTGTTTAATATGCCTATATTAATTTACATTTTGTGCATTTTGTTTTATTTCATTTATATAAATTATTTGTCTGTAATTGACCATGAAGATGGCTTAATGGTCATGAAAATAAGAAAACAAACTTAATTTGTGTTTAACTTTTCTGATGAGAAAGTTCTATAACGTTGAGGCTCCCATGAAAGGCTACTGCCTCCTACTGCAGCAAACTCCAATCGGTACAACCAGGGCTCAATCAGGTCAGGAGGGCAATTAGTTGATGAAAAAAGCCTGAAATATACTAAAGGGCAAGTACATTTAAGACTCTAGAGACAAATTGTACAGGGGTGATACAAAAAAACTTCTTAATATCAGCCTATATAGAAGCTAAAAACACTTTTGGAAGGACTGAGACAGCGGCTAGAGACCTGGATGATACCTGAGACACTGTGTTTCGATTGTCCAAATGAGACAAAAGCATGCCCAACGTTTTATAGACCAGCCACTGAAAGACATGACCTGATATTTTAAGACTAGACTAGATCTTGAAGTGGGAAATAATGAACATAATGTTTGATGTGAGCACCAGTAGAGGTTTACATGAGACAGAGATGACGTTAACATCATCTATTGAAGAATACAGACTCACAATGACCTCTGAGTGATTCGGGTATCTATTTATTGACTGAAATTTTTCTCCTGGAGCGGTGAGAGTAGGAGCTGAGCAGTTGCCTCCATACGCAGTCTGCAGTAGGTCATTAGTCACCTTAACAAGTGCTGTATCTTTATTATGAAGTGCCGGAAAACCAGACTGGAGACAGTTGAAAATGCTGTTATTAATCAGAGAGGATGTCAACAGCACTGAGATTACTTTCTCCAGGAGTTTACTAGAAAACTATATTTTGGAGACTGACGCGAATGTGATTGTGTAAGGTAGCTCTTTCCCTTCACATCTCCCCTCATTATCCGGTGTTTGGTCTCTTCACCCTGCTGAACAGTTTCACTTCCAACTTGCCACGCTGTCAAACTCCTCTGTTGTCACAATGCCAGTCCATCGTCTTCGTGTCACTTTTCAAGCGAATCAATCTGATCCCTGTTCTTTAAAAGTGACTTCTGTTCTGTCTTCCCCCCCAGGCTGACTTACACACAACTTGCCTCCTCCCTTTCTCCACCTATTCCTGATACTAAAGGATCCTTATCGCCTCCTTTATCTGCTCATCCTGCACCTGCTCACTCCTTCAGACATGCTACAGCTCCACTGATATGATGGTTCAAATCATTTCAAATTCTTTTCATGTTCATCAAACAAAACTACAATCTTTTCCAACAGTTAGCATCTTAAGGAGAATGAAGCGAAATAGTTTTTTCTTAACTGTGGATGAGCTATGGTATACCTAAAGGACCAGAGGAGAAGGGGTTATCAAGAAACTGGAACATTATTACTCAGCAGCTGTAGTGGATGATAGCGAATACAGAGGAGTTCATATGGGAGAGTCTGCTATCTCACTGTGAAAGAGTAGTTAGCTGATACTGGGTAGCAGCCAGAATGAACATGGGAATTGAGAGAAAGCAAGAACCAAAAGGGATTGTAACAAAAATGAGCAACACATTTGTTTTACTTGGTATCTGGACATAAAAAGAGAAGTCAGAAGATTGTTTTTGGAGTTTCTGGTTTCTTGTTGCATTCTTGGTTTGCACTTCACAATACTCTTCTCAACAAGAGAAACCTCTTGGTGCAGGTGGCTGATTCTAGACTTTATCCAAAAGCTTAGGTCCATGTAAATTATGGATGTGATTTTAAAACATAACTAGTTGCATAACAGAGTTCATACCTAGAAGCAGTTACTGCACTTACACTTTTTATACAAATCTTTGGGGGGGACAAACTTTACACAAAGAGCTTCCAGCAACTTCTTTGTGGATTTAAAACCACAAAGTCTCTCAATTTTTCAGCTTTCTTTTTTCAAAAGTACAAAAAAGATAAAATAATCTAAAATTCAGCAAAGCACCGTATTATCCACTTCATAATGGCTCAAAGATGACAGAAACAAAGGGAAGCTCCGAGGGAGACATAACACATGCGGCTGGTTCACATCTGCATGAACAAATGGGTCACATAAAACAATCCAACGGTCAAACGGTCCTCCAGGGATCTGCAAAAAATGTGTTTGGTGTTGTTGAGTCTAAAAACATTCTCAGATCACTTCCTACAAGTGAGCAAAGAAAATCTACTTAGGAGGAAGTTGGAGAGGGATGGATGTAAAGCAGTGCTTAGGACCACAAGAGAAACATTACCCCCAAAGGAATATGCATCAGCCTTCCCCACAGAGCCTTTAATCTGTATCTCTGTACCCAGCTCCTCTATATTCAGTATCTCAGCTCTCCTGCCCTCTGACGGCTCTGTATACCTGACAGAAGCCTACTTGGCACGAATCCACTTGGCTTTGAATCTTCCAGACAGGAACAGGGTACACAACTTCGATACATCAACATGTGTGGGTGCGCCGAACACCCACTGAGCAGAGGCCTCACTTTCTCCACAGAACAAGACATCACAGAGGCCATCAAGTACACCCTTTCCTTTTTTTATTAGCGTTTTTCACATGTTGCTAGACAGATGGTCACTGAGTGAAGGGAGCAAACGGGGAGGAAATAACAGCAGAAGGAAACAACAATTTCTCACTCCTACCTGCACAACGAGGATGACCATGCCTATGGTTCCCAGCAGATGCTTGTTATCGTCCAGCCATTCTTCCACCTTCTCAAAGCAGCCCTGAGATGCAACAGAAGCTTGTAAAAATCCAGGTGAGAAAAAACAGAACAAGCGTTGCATTTTAAGCATGGCACTGCAGGCGTTTCACCTCAGTGGCACTTTCCGGCTGTCAGCTGTTAGGTCACCTGGAAAACTCCACCATCTACTTCACACTTTTCTTTTTTTTGAGGAAAAAAGACCATTTCTTTCTCATCCAAGAGATGAATATCAGATAAAAAGTTAAAACTAGGAATGTATCCATATGTGGTGTTAATATGCAGACATGTGTATATGAGCACACATGTAGGGTAAGTGCACTTAGGGTTCATTCGCAGGTCACCTGTTGGGAAGGTGAGGATATAATGGTGGTTTCAGCTGCAAAGTGGCCTGCTTGGCTGTGGATGCAGGGGCAGCATATAGAGTCTGATTAAACAGCATGTGGTTGTTTCCTCAGGGCAGGATTACACACAAGCTTTTAGTGATGAGATTTCCCAAAGGGCCAGCTCATTGTCTGCCTATTCTCATATTGGCAATTATATTACAGCTTTTAATCCTCTACTCTGGACCTGCTAACAAACCCCATACCAAACCAATGGCTGCTTAGAGTTGTAGCAGAGCGAGTGGGGGTGGGGGGTCTGACTAATGCTTCAAATGCAGACAGAGAGCTGAGAACAGCTACTGAGCTGATGCATGTATTATTTTTATTTTCTATCTATATTATTGGTTTATTTGACAGGGAAACTGCACATCAGAAAATTACTGTAAATGTACCAGAATTGGCCAAATGACTATTTTACATCTGCAGTCCCCGGGCAAGGAGAAACAGCAATAAAACACAAAACATGAAAACATTTACACTTTCAAACTACAATGAAGATAAGACAGTGAACGGCTTAAAATACCGTCCATAGTCCACAGTACAGTAAACTACAATAATATAAAAAAGTTAAAAGTAATCAATGCATTACAGTGACATAAAAACAAGGCTCACATACTCAGAAATGTTTACAATGACACAACTGACTTTTAATAACCCAGTTTTTAAAATGTTTTTGAGCATCTTATGTGCGGCCAGTTGTCTGCTGCTCACCGGCTCAGAGTTCCAGTCCCATGTCCCCATTATTGGTTGTTTAATTTTTATAGTCCATCTGATTTAAAGGGAGGATGACTGGCTTAATGGCTTAATTTCATTTATTGTCTCTAAGGGCAACATAATCCTGATTTAAAGCCATGACCATCCAGGCCCTTTAAACATGACATGAAACAATATGACCATATAAATCGTGCTTATGATCCCTCCTGGTGTCAGTAGCAGAATGTGAGACGAGGGGCATGGTGCAGAAAGGAAACATCTGAATTCTGTGTCTTTGCTGTTGGTTGGTCTTTGCTCTTTTCGTTACTCTGTTTCCTTTTTTGCATCCATGTGTTGCCTCTGTCCTGCTATTTTTTCTGTCCTGTGCTACTTTTCGTGGCTATTTTGTACCTGTAGTTATGTTGCATTCCTCGGCGGTAATTCTGATGACCTTAGCTGACATTTCATCTGTAGTTATTTTGGTTTTACTATATTTGTTTGTTTGCTTCGTAGCTTCAATCTTCTAATTGACTTTGCAATAAAATTGTTCTTGGGCTTGACCCAACAAGGGCAATTCAGTAATCCCAATTATCCTATTTAAATGTTATAATGTCTCTGTGATTTGGTCTGTATTGGAGAAACTACCAGAACACTTAAGGGCACAAATAGAAGTAAAGAAGTATTGATCAAAGAAATTAGAGGTCCACTAGCAGCTGATTCTATATAAACATCTTTTAAGATTTTTCTCTCTTAGATATTGGGATATTGAACTGGTTAAGCTTCCTCACTATGGGTGGAGTATACTTTTTTTTGCCTGAAAAAGACCAATTCTGGGTTTAGACCTTTAAAACATTGATCCTAAAAGGTGCAAATTGTACTTGCATTTATAAATTTGCAGTCATTTTCATCCTTGGATTTTGTAGTTCTGCTTTATCATCCATATTCAGTCTTGATTATTCCATTTCTTTGTAAGCCGTGGTGCTTTGGAAGTGTAAGAAAAACATATATATTCTATTGCAATTTAAAATTTTGACCTTTCTACACTAAGAAATATTTTCACTTAGACAAACTGCAATTAATCCGTTCTTTTTAATCATTATATAGCTATTTGATGGTTCACACCTGTTGTACAAGACAGAATTAGAGGCTTAATAAGGTCACTCCAGGTTCAGCCCTGGATGTACAAAGCTGCTCCGCTTCTTACTGGGTTGTAAGTTATGCTGGATACCTAACCTGCTACTGGCAGGTTCTTCTCCATCCAACTGACTGCACTATTTCACTGACCTCCATCAGACGGAGATGCAAAACAAACTGCTTAATCAGAAGTTTGTTCCTGCAGACTTTAAAACATTTGAAGCAAACAGTCAACTTAGACATTTACAGAGATTTGATTTGCTTTTATGTTTATTTTAAAGATGATTTCAAACAGACAACGTTGCATCTGGTATTCTCAACACATTAATTTAACAGAATACAGAATGGTAAGATGTTAGATTATTTTATGGTCAGCAGCATTAACTTTGCCTTCTGGTTTTAAAGTAGCTGTGTTGCTTTCAGCTTGACAGGAATATATAATTGTGACAAGTTAGCAGACTGACGGAAAAATTAATCAGCATCATGGCATCAATTCCCCACTGGAGATCTCCATGTTGGAGTTAAGGAGGACAGAGAACCTCAAAAGATTGTTTACATGTTAAACCTGCTTTGCAGGACAAGCCCCGGATATTTCTGTTACATGATATTTTACCTGATGATGTCAGCGCATAACTCAGGGGTTCAATGTGTGTCTGTTTAGTTTCATGTAATGATATGCATAATTTATTCATGTATTTTTCATTCAAGCACTTAATATTTAGTAGCAGTGTCCAAGTGTTTTTTTTTTTTACCACCTGTGATCTTCAACTGTTCAGATACTTGGGAGGCTATTCAGATATGGGGAATCAATGCTTGAAATGAATGACAGGCTCTATCACAAACCCTTTAAAACCCCAGAAGTCGTGAAGTCGTTATTGAGCCCTTTAATGAAATTTTTAAAATACAATCAACAAAAAAAATTTGGGGATATGTCAAAATGATTGTCCTGCATTAATGTAGTATTACTGTATCCACCAGGGGGAAGAAGATAAATATTGGATTGTGTACAACAGGATTTTCAGCCAAAGTTTACCAAATGCAAAGGATCTCAGAAACATATGCATGACATGAAACATACAGCATTAAAGGGTTAACTAATGAGTCGTAAAAGTGCAAAAATATCCCTCACTTTCACTGAATGTATTTCCTCATTATAATAGACAGAAAGAAAGAAAAAACTGTCCTGAATTTGCATCGCTATCAACTTACCCTGTTCCAGAACATGTTGGTGGAATTCCGCCCACAGTTTTGGTAATGCTCCTGGCAGCAGCGGTCAGGAACTACTTTCTCTTGCAGGGCCTCGTGCCAGTCTGTGTAAGCTATCACGCCACAGCACTTCCACTGTGAAGCAATCACACACACACACAAACACTTCAGCAACCAGTTCAGGTTATTAATGTGATGAAACATTCATGGTAATATTTCCAATACGCAGAGTAACATGTGATGTAAGGTCCACCAACCTCAGCCTGGATAATGTTCCAAGCGTTTCGCAAGCCTATGTTGTTTTCTGAGTTGTACAGAGACAGCCCATCCTTCAGATCCTGCTTGGCGTTCTCACTCACCTGGAAAGAAACAGAAAACAAGCCTGAGAAAGAGACCTTGGTTTAAAATGGTCACCTCAGAAAGCACTGTGATTAAAAGAATAGCTATAATTAGGAGTGTTTATTTAGAATAGAGTATTTCAGCCGTGCATTCACATTTTTCTTCTTTTTAAACTCAGCCTTTTTTAATATGGATGCCAAAAATGCCTCTATTGTGCTTTTAGATGTCGATTTTCCTAGTTTTTCCATGAAATGATGCGCACACCTATTAACAGCAATGATTTAAAGAAATGTTTCTCTGACTGGGGTTTCTGTGACTGTGGCTAATATATAGGAACACCAACTTTTCAGTGTTGACACATACATTTCATAATATGAGCTCCATTACTGGTTAACTGCATATCCTTAAGTCAAAATATAAATAAGGAAAGCATCAGAACTGAATGTCTGGAAATCATTCATGGTAAATTATCAACGACATTTCTTTTCTTTCAGCAATAAAGCTTCTAGTTATTTAAGACATATGAGCTGCTTTGCATCTTCTATCCTGTTTTATAGCTATCCACAGATTTTGGACTATGCTTAGGTCATAGGACATTAAGAGTCATGGCAAAACCTTCTGTTTGTGTGCCTTCAGGAAATCCTTTGCTGATTTTTGAAGTATGACAGCGTCCATAATCCAATTTTTTAAAGAAGTGTTCCAGTCATTTATTTGATACAGGTGGTGTGGTGTTTACTTCCAGAATTTGCTTGTATTTAATTGAATCTATTCGACCAATTTTCAGGTAAAGTGGTGCCTGAGCCAAGCACTTAAGAGTTAGAGACGGTTTCTTTTCATAGGAATGCTTCCTTAATTTTTTTCTGTAAACACACTCCTTGAGGCAAATAACTGCTATGTAAACTTCATTGGGCTGCAGAACCTTTTTTTCAAGATGCATTCGGCTCATTTAGCCGTTTCATTTAAAAATGTTTGTTGCCGAATTTTCGACAGCATTTGCTAATAAGATTGTGCTTCTTGTGTCTTTGCTACGCAAGAGCGCAACTTCACAGTCTTACTCCAAATGATGGGAGGAAGGTTTAGCCATGTCAATAATCCTCCAAGTTGTCCCCTTGATTGACATTTCTTCGGTAAAACAAAAGATTAAGAAAAAGAAAAAGAACCAACAACCTGCTTTAACCTCATTTTGGTTTTTTGGACACCAGTTATTTTCATTTTAAATGCCAGGCAGCTGCTAAGCGGAGCTTAGGGACGAGGTTTGAGAATCCAGAATCTTTATAAATTTAAGAAATTCACATCACCTGACCTTTCCTAGCCAAACTCCTAACATTTTGGAGACATAACTAAAAAGTTATTGAACACATTTTTTTCCTACCCTAAAACTGTATTAAACAAAAATAACACATTTATATTACTTTATGTTTTAAAAAAGGCACATTTATCTGTATGTCTTTTGGAGATCAGCATTTCACTTCATCCACAGCAGAAGAAATTGTGATAAAACTTGCGAATGCCACTGAGAGCTTTTTGTCTCGTCATCCCAAATAATGGCTGTGATGTACACAGATCTGACATGCTGTGCTGTGGAACATGTCCTTCTGCACCGCTAGCGAATCATTTTCCTCTTGACTGAACCTTGACATTGTGCTCAGGGTTGTGTCATGTCTGGTGGAGATTAAAATCTCATCCAATGTGTTAATGAGATAGAAAATCAGAGCTTTAGCTCTCCTGCACTTTGCCGTGCCTGTGGGGATTTGCTAACTGCCAGGAGAGATTGAGAGGCTCTTCAGATATGAGGTAATTACAGCTGGAAATGAATGACATGCTCTGCCAAAAACCATGTTGTACATCTTCACAGGCAACACAAGTGAAAAACTGTGAAAAACGGAGCGCATTTGCTTCATTTGCTTTTCTAGTTGAACGATACAGCCTATGTGTGACGAGGCATTAATATATATGTCGTAAAAATGTGCTCACAAGAAAGGAGGCGGCACGGTGGGTGTCACCTCCTGACAAACAAGGTGCTTTTGGTTATCCTTTGATTTCTGTACTCATATGAATATTAAAAAATGATGCTATCGGCTCTGAATTTGCTAGCTGTTGAATAAATCTCTCAGTTTAAAAACGAATAACAGACAGGAAAACTGAGGCAGCTAGTTCATAATGTCAGCTTATTTTCTATATAAGAAATACATTCTTAACATCACTTGTATAGCTAATGTACTATAAACGAGGGACAGATCAAACCTTCCTTTGACCATGTAGAGACATGATGAAGCTTTAAAATGACACATTCAACAGTTCACTGGAGGGAATAAAGAGCCTAAAACTCTCTTTTTCTCAGCTGCAAGGCACTCAAAAACTGTTTGCTGAATTAGACATAAAAGCCAAACAGAATTTTTACTGTGTAATTAAAATTTCTATAGCATTAAAACGCTTTAGAGAGCATTAATCATGCAAAACTATTTAAAGCATCGTCTAAAACCTTTGAAATAAGATTAGTGTCATTTCAAATCACATTGTTCTTTCTCGCTGTGTAACTTTATTGATGCAGAGGAGCATTTAAGATTTGCACCTCGGGCTGTCGGCCCCATCGTATCTGTCCTTGCGCAGGAAAATGAAATAAAGAGCAGAATCATCCATCTCTGCCTTGTACTTTGTTTCAATTCTTCTTCATTTCCCCGTGCAGCCTATATGTGATGTTGTTCACTCATTAGTGACTCCTCACACTAACACAGTCACAAGAGAGAAGCCCCCCAGACCCCGCCCCCCCATAACACTTTATATAGTAAAAAAAAAATCATCTTCGGAATCTCCAGTAGTCTTTGCACATCTCCCATTTCATGTTTGGAAGTCTTTGTTACAGCCTGAAATGAAACCTAATGATCCAGATTTCCTCCTAACGAGAAGCAGACAAATGAGCAAAGAACAAAGAAGGATTTGATCTTGCAACATTCTGACCCATTTTTCCTAGCAAAAAAAAAAACAAAAAGTGTTTTTGTTGCATTAGCATATTTTTTTTCTCACGAGGAAAACTAACTTCTTGACTGGGGCTTGGTGTTGCTGCCACTGGAAAGTGTTCAGACACATCAGACCAACGCCACACGGTGCAAGCATCTGACTCCTGGTAGATTTTCTCTGAAAGCTTCTACAGGGCATCACTGCAATATTTCATGTGTGGCATGTTGACAAAGCCTTGAGACGCAGCTCATACTTCTCATTACATAGATAAGCTTGTGGTTTCCTCCAGGCTGACCCTCTCCACACTGAGCAACGCAGGACAGCACATTCATCACAGAAATCTAAAGTGTTCAGCTTGGCCAGCTGGGAAAACACATGAAATGGGGAAAATGTGTGAAAGTCAAGTAGATATTCATGTTGACAGGGCAGAAGAAGGAGTGGGCTTTCCATCTGGAAATACAAACAGAAGGATTTGCAGATTGTTTGTTAAAACACCTGCCTTCAAATGCGATAAGAGCACACTTCACTTGGCTGAACTCACCAGATGGTCAGGTGTTGGAGATATTCGCTAAACTTTACCCATTTTCCCAATCCCGTCCGATTCCAATGCAGATTCACTTTTCAGTGGGAGGACCTCCCATCTGTCTGAAGTGGGCTCCAGATCCGGTGACATGCTAACACTCAGGGGGAGCAGGTACACAGAGACCTGTCACTGCACCAACAGAGCTACACCGAATACTCATTACCAGGGTACATGACAGAGCGAACTGTTCCAGTTTTCAGAAATGTGAAAGGCTTTTTCAGTGTCTCATATGTGCCACATATCCACATGTTATCAGTCAGACAGCAAAGGTCAGATCTGCCCACAGGTTGGCTTATTTTCCTTCTCTTCTGCCTGTAATGGTTAGGTGGTCATGTTCTGCATAATTACAGCAGCGTGGAAGTGTCCTTTGATTAAAAAAAAACTCACCATCTTGAATGGATTACTGTCTCTACTCCAAGGTAAATTGCATCTCTCCAAAAGAATTACACATGATATTGAAAAAAGAGGAAAAAATAAGTCAACCATCTCTGCAGGTGGTTCAGCGAACACATTACCACTGTGTACACAACTAAATGAAGGTAAGAAAAAAAACAACAACCACCATCTGTGAAATCGGGTTTCACAGATGGCCTGGAGTACAAGCTCTGTTTACAAATAAAGCCAGATAAAACTTAGAGTTTTTGGTAATCTGGCATGTTGTCTGCATGCTGTGAGAACAGAGCTGGGAACTATACGTGACCTTGGCAAGCGTTATTAAAGAATAACTAAGGCTTTGATTGGAAAAACATGAAGCGAAAAATGTTCATTTTGATTAGTTTGGCAACTTTGGGCCCCCAGGAGCTTGGGGACTACTTCAAAAATGACACTTTCATGAATTGACTATGGTTAACATCCAAGCAAAAATGGGCTAGTTTACACCCCCAGATGTTAGGAGGAAACATTATAATTCAGCTGAAGTTGCTTTCGGCCTCCTGGGCTGCTCCACAGCCTCCACCAGCTGGACACAGATTTTAGCTGCTGGGTAGTGCAGAGTTGATCAGCATGGAAGGAACTTCTTTTGTTAGGATTTACCTACTGAGAGTGAAAAGGAAGTCTTGACCACTGAGAGAGGATCAAAGAAGTAAAGATGTATTCTGGACCATCAAATAATGACTTAGAAAAGCAGCAGATGATAATTCTCTGAGGGTTTGTCACGATGTTCACATCTGCGTTCACAGTCACACAGATTTCTTTGATGACACCTTTCTTTATTGTTGAATACATCCAATTAGCATACTGAAACAGACTCTTTACACACATATTGTGACAACACAGTATCATCTTTGTTATGGAAAACAATGACTAAAGTGGCTGATGTGTCATCGCATGTTTATGCGCAAATAAAGATGCTTATTTGCAGAGCTTGATTCCAAATTTGTGAGTAAAATAAAACATTTTTGTCTTGTCAGATCACACAGGAGTTGTTGGCTTATTTTCGGCCAGCTGAAAGAGTTTTAGGCCATAATCAAATGTTTAACATCTAAGCCCCATCTTCCTCCAACAGCTGTGCTTTATTTTTCAAAATAAACTCACATCAACAACCAGAATCTTCCCTTTTCTCTTCTTATTTCCTACACATTCTGTATTTACATGATCGTTAGTGGATCACACACCATCAGGGCACACTGGCTTTAACTCTCAAATCCTTTGACTCCTGGGAAACTAAGAAGCTAACATCATTTTATTCTTATTGCACAGCGGCCGACGAGTGTGTCTGAAGCTCTGAAAGTGTAATAAATGGTTCGGAGACAAACAGCATCGGAGCCAGAGGTTCCCAGCAGCACATCATTAAACAGGATACTTAATTCCCCGAGTTGCTCTGCAAGCCGGTGCCGAGTAGCTTGAGGCCAGGACAGATGACAGATCTGGGGGAAGACCCCCTCTCCTGCTCTGTAATTGGTCTCAAGAAAAAAGAAAACACACTTCCAGGGATTGAACACAATTGTGCCTTTACAGAATGTAACACATGGCTGGATGTGTCTGCTGCCCTGTTTGGTTGTTAGTAAGATAAATCAGACATGTCTCAGTCTTTTCTGCTCTCCAAACTAGAAAAATCTCCCTTCTTCATCCAGAACGTCACAGTCTCTCACCTGCTTTACATTTCAGTAACATCTATATCACATTTTCCCTCTTCAGATGCTTGCTTCGACCTTTGCCGCCTTTGGCTTTGATATGTCGCTGCCCTCCTTCCTCACCTCTGACCACCTGTTTTTCCTTCACGCTAACCCCCTCTCACCTACCGTATAGCTTTTCTTTTCTCTACATCCCCATGTACAAGCTTATATGCTCTGATCTTTAACATGCCAGGTGCCTTCGTCTCTTTTGTTTTTTTTCTTTTCAAATTCTGGGCTAATAAACCTTCACTGGTGTTCAGCTGGGTGTGCCGGGTCGACGGAGACGCATTGAGGTCATGGCGTTAAAGACGGATGGCTGTAATCTGGTTTGTGGCCCAGCCATCTGCTGTAGTCAGCTGGTTGCTAACTGCAGGGCAAGTCTTTAATATACTACGTGCCTCTACATGGCATTTAATCAGAGAGTTTAACATCACTGGGATGTGGAGGGAGACAAGAGGTACCCATGCATACCTGGAGGCAAGGCTGCTGGGTTGAGGAAGATGAGAGAGAAATTCTAGAAACCTCTTTAGCAGAAATAAACTGGAGAAAAATGCAGCTAAAGGTGGAGCGGGACCGACTAAATAAAGGCTCCTGCAGAAAAGAAGATGAGGAATGTTATCTTCCCCCCACACCTCGCAAGCAGCTTGTCACACACTGAAGGCGTCAAGTTATGACTTAAATATGACCTATTTGAAAGACTAAAATATCTACTTTGCAAGCCTCTCGATACATGTTTAAAATCTTCTATCTACTGTATGTGTCCTAGACTTGTTAATAAATGCCTTGTGATTAGAGGATCAAATAGGAGAAGTGAATTAGTGATTCCTCTGATCAGAGCCTGTAGCAGCGGATGAGCAGGATCCTCACACAGCATACAAAATCTCACTAGAAAGAAGGAAATCAAGACGGAAAAAACACAAAAAGCAATTTCTCAAGGCTTTATGTGGTGTATGCAATTTATCCTTCATCCGCTGCTGACATCCTGCCAACCCCGTCAATCTTTAACATGAAATCCCGCCGTTGCACAGTTTTCTGAAGCTTCCATTAAGTCAAGTTTGGATGTTGTCTCAGAACACCATCCCAAAAACATAGAATTTGTTGTTATTGGTGTTTTTCGCCAAGGACGTAAAGACTAATAAACTGAAATGCATTTAGCTCCTGATCCACATTACCAGGGTTACTGTAGGTCTGAACACTGTAATTTGGAGAGATGAGGCCAACACCAAGCGCAAGCGTTGGGTCTTTATTACAGTTTGTGTGAATGCGATCGCTCTCCGCGAGCAGGACCAGGTCCAGTAATGCATACTCATTTGATTTCTCATTTAAGAAATCCTCAACCCTGCTCTCCTATCTTCTCCCAACATCACAGGTGATGCCTCGAAGTGAAAAAGCTCTACATTTAAATTCCCCCAGAGATATCACGATTTCTTCATCTTCTTTTTTTTTCTCTGGAAGTTAAGCCGGTAATATTTTGGTGATAAGGCAACAGGCATATTTACCCCGACTGGTGTGCCTGTGAGACCTGATCCAAATCTGAGAATGGATTGGTAGCTAAATGAATTTCTTTATCTGCCTTCGAGACTAAGTTTGAGCAATATCCTCTCAAGAAAGAGGGAGAATTAACTGATGTCCCAAAGGCTATGAGACATAGAGACTTGGAAAAAAGAAACAGATTTATCAATGATGTCCTTGAAAACCGATAAAGTCTTCCTTGCTTTCCCGGCACAAGTCCCTAGTCATCTCCAGCATGAAACACTTGTGCTGCGATTAGATTAAACACAGTAGAGAATCCTGTCTGATCATGGATGTCAGTTTTATCCCGGCTTTATATAACCTCATCTGTTGTGACCCCACAGACATTCAGCTGACTTCACCTCATGGAGGTCATGGGAAATGGGCCTGGCTAATTAGAGGGAGCCAACTGGTGAGGATTGCTCTGCATTTAGTGGCCTAACCTTTGACTGCTGTGTTAAAGGTAGGGATGAAGACATTTGTGCTCCTATCTGATAAACAGCTAAATATAAAGGAGAAAACTGTGACCCCTGGAAGCAACTGGGAAGTGGATAAGTTTATCACAGTAATGCCTGTTATTGCTTTCTGCATGTGTGTGTGTGTCAGCTTTGAGACGTTAAATCCCATGGCAGACGTTTCCCTGCTACAGTACTGCCTCGCAGTCTTGGCATTATATGCATACAGTATTCAAATCTGTTTCCATAAAAAGTTGGGACTGTGTGTGGAATACAAATGAGAAAATAAACTATTTGTTTTAATTTACAAACAGCAAAAACAGCATTATTCATTACAAATGTGGCTAATGGTTTCAATGAATAGCATAGAATAGAATTCCACTTTATTGTCATTGCACATGTCACAGTACATGTCATGGCAAAATGTAAAATAGTCTCAAAAGAAGATATTTTGATGCAATGTGTCAGCATGCACCTGTTTACCGGATCACCTTAGGCTACCCATGTAGCATTTACAACCTAGATGACTTTACAATCTATAAAACAATCACAGTTACAGTGAATCAGCTACTAACACCTTCAACACATCTCAATATGTATTTACTTTAAGAATTTAGTTGGGATGGGAGTTTATCTTGTTTGGTTTGATTATTGTGTATCCTATTCTACAGCCTAACCTTTCCATCACTGTGATAAAAACCCTGTCTCGTATGTGATGCAAATGTTGTTTTGTGAGTATTTTCCAAGACAGGTCAGAGCTCAGAAGGAAGTATAAATAAAATGTCACAAAACCAGTACCTTATTCATAATAGCACTAAAAAAGCATGTCAAATTTTAAAGGTGAGACAAGCCGCCGTTTCATAAAAATACTAGTTAAATGAAGTTGATGGCAGCGACGTGTCTCAGTAGAACTGAAATGCAGGCCAATGAATGTTTGGAAAAGGATGTGGTACTTAAAATAAACATCTTAAGGAACATGTTGCAACTACTTGGTGTAGTGGTTATTACAAAGGTTATTACAAAGGTTATTTTTTCTGGATAGGAGCAGAAAAAATAACTTCTTTATTCATATCCCTTCAGGCCCGTAACCTGAAGGGATATGAATAAAGAAGAGGATCTTAAAGATGAAAATGGGAAAACTTTGACTTTCCCTTCACCACTAGGCCTGAATCGATAAAAAAGGGATTTTTTAATGACAATAGTTGACATATGGCATTTATCTTCTAAATTCCATCTTCTGTTCAGTGTTCACAGAGATATACGTTAATAACCTGAGATTGAGGATGGTAACATTAACATTTGTTACTCAAAAGGAAACGTCACCCATTCTGAACACTTTCCAGATTAAACACCATCTAAACAGATGAGTTATAAATGTCCTTGAATGTTTTTTTATACCAGGTTGTAAACATGTTTATTTCTGCTGTGAAGTTGGCCTTTTTAACATGGGAATCAATGGGGATTGAATCAGCCAGCCCCTAGTGGAGGAGAGTGGAACTGCAATGTTTGGCACTTCCACATAGGCTTCACATTTCCTCGCCCAAATTTGATGCTTGGCTCTAATATCTACAGTATATTATGTCTTCAAAAGGTTCAGAAAAACTGGAGGCATCTATGCACAAATGGACAATGTTGAAAATCAATATTTGATGTCAGGTATCTTCTGGCCCTTAGGCAACACTGCATTACTGAATTATAAACAGACTTATCATGTCATGGAAATCAATGCATGAGCCCAGGACCACTTTTAGAAAGCAGTGTAAAGACAGATCCTCATGTCATAAATGCAGGTTATAGCTCTATCATACAAGCAGAAACCACCTGTGAACATAATTAAGAGATGTTTCATTGTCTCTGGAACAAGGCTCATTAAAATGAATTGATGCAAAGGGCAAAGCCTGTCTGTCGTCAAACAAATCATTATTTACAATTCTTTGTGGAAATGATGGGGACCATACATTCTGGCCTAAAATAGAGATCACTAAGACAGTTTTCAGCCTAGAAAGCAGACCTTTGAACTGGTATGGAGGTGCATCTGTGCAGTGCATAGTTGGAACTGGACACTTGCACATAACTCATTCAACATTTGCTCCTATCCAGAAAAAAAAACTTTCTCAGGGAAGATGTATACTTCAACAAGATAATTCTAAACTGCACAGAGTGTCTTTAAAAACAGCATTACTTTACAGTTGAAGAGGACAGATGGTGGACTGACAAATGAAAAAATGTGACGCATCGTGAAAAGCTAAACTTTCACAATTCAGGACTGTGAGCAGTGAGCAGAGACAAAAATCTCCTTCCAAAGGAACTAAAACTGGTGTCTTCCGTTCCCGGATATTTACAAACTGTTTGAAATTAAAGAAGGGATGCTACACAGTGGTAAACATGCCCCGGAAATTTCTGGCTCCCATGAAATCATGAATGAGCTAATATATTTCTTGAAACAGTAAAAGGTCTAATTTCAGCAACTGATATATTTTCCTTGTTCTGTTAGTATGGAATATTGGATTATGAGATTTGCAAATCATTGCATTCGGTATGTAGTTCTTTACTCTCCATCCTAATTTTTTGGAATTAGGGTCACATTTATTTTTGTTGCATTTGGTATTTTTGCGCTTGTCTTCGCCTCTTCCACTGCACAACTGTGTCAGCCTTAGTGCAGTATAGCTCGAGCCCTTGAATATCTCATTCATTCAGTATTGGTTTTTGGGCTTTTCTCATGAGAGCAGCAGAAATTCTTCTGGAATTTCTCAGAATTCCTGCCTGCTTCCTTCCGAAGGATTCAGCCTTTGTGGAAGAGACTTTTTTCACCCAGTTATGTATGTGCTGACTACTGACCTAATTAGCTGTCAGGTGCTCCACTATGTTTTCATTTATCCGTTTCTTTTGGTACAAACCTTTCCCGTCTTCATTGTCCAAATCAAACAGTTTCTAATATATTAGAAGGATTGTTTCTAAAATGTACACTCAATTACTATTAATTTTATTTTTATTACCTTAATAAGTCTAAACAAATCTTTGCATTTTTCTTTTTACTTGCATGTTATGCACAAATCTTGTTGGAGTTATGGCAAAATGTGACCTCACCCAGGAAATGATACTGGACCGAACAGTAACAGACATGATGCATAAAAATAAGAGACAAGATTAAAAACCAAATCTACTTACCTTATCTGAGTACACAAAGAACAGGATGAGCAATATCAGCTCTGCCAGAAGGATTATCAGCAGTACAATGAAGAACTGTTGGAGAGATGGAGAGAAAGTCTTTTTTTAAACTGTTGCTCTGGCAACGTGATTGGTTAAAGTAATAATTTGACGTTTTAGGAAACAGATATGACTAAGCTACAGAAGAGAACAGCTGCAACCCATTGGCTTAGCTTAGAGCTAAAACAGAAAACAGGAAAAATTTCCTCTAAATTTTGTCCGTGAGAAACCCATGAAACTCATTAATCCAAACACTTTATCTCGTTTACTTATTCTGTGCAAAATCGAAACTGTGAAAGGGACACGTTGTCGTTTTATGGGGGTATATGTCTGACTGGAGTCTCAAAATCCTGTCTGGCAACCTCATCAGCTGGAACATCAAGATTCTGGGAGCTTTCATTAAATGAGCAAAAATAACCCAACTTTCAACGAGCAACATATAATGTGTTAATCAGTGAATTTTGAAGAGAGGAGGGCAAAAATTAGCCCTTTTCCCTAATTTACAGTCTTTTACTAAGCTAGACGGGTATTGATCTGTGAGGGAAAAAAACTGGAAAATTTGATTGCTGGAGGGCTTGTCAACACCAGAGAGTAGGGAAGGAGGGCTTAATAACTCCTGAGATTAATCTCTAACACAGCCTTACATCTCAGGCAGCTGCTCTTCTCCCTTCCCTACTTTACTCCATGTTAACTCGATATTTACCAGCCTCTTCTGTGCAGCACAGGAGGAGGCAAGCAAACCTGGATTTGAGAAATCCCCATTTATTCTGAACTCATTTAGGAGGGAGGGGTAAGCCATTTCTTTCATGCCTTGGCCCACATGAAATAATAACAACAGTCTGTTGTTGCGCAAGTATCTGGGTTTCCAATTTACTGTACCACTGCTGTGCTTTCACAGCCAGCTTGTCACAGTTTCCTTGTGCCGAACACTGGAATAGCAGTTTCTATGTCTCTATGTCTGACATGCTTTGATGGCTTTGTGAGCAAACACGTCCAGGTATACACACTTTATCAGCTTTTACAATGTTTAAGCTCATATTCTGCCAAATCATATATTTAAGGTTTATAATAATTGCACGTTTAGATATATATCCTTACTGTTTGTCCTTGTAAACACTTACAGGGACATTTCTTATAAATAAGAAATGACAGATTCAAATATTTCCAATCCAGATCTGAGAAGTGATCGCAGAGTAACTTCTGAGATAGCAGGTCAAGGTAAATTCTTAGATCTGTTTGCTTCAGGAGATCTAAACATATTCAGATTTTTTCCCAAAACATGGGATCTTCAAACACCTTCAACACTTCGCCTCCCTTTAACCCCTCGTGCTGTGGGCAAATAAAAACAGCAGTGATGGTTCCTGGACACCACTGCAATAAACACAGTTGGCACAGTCAAATATGGTACTAATGCCTAATAAGAAACATCAAAGCTTTTAAATTCTCTATTTTCATCCTCATGCTCTCCTCTCCCCCCCCTCTCTCTTTGCCTCAGAGTTGTTAAGCAGGTGAGGGAAGCCATGTCTAACACAGAAGATTTGGTGGGGCTTTTGACTGATGCAATAGCTTCAAGGGATTGAGCTGTTTGGGATGTTAAGTACTCAGAGTCCCAACTCCACTCCTCATTTAAAGTTTCTATGACTGAGAGTTTTTTCTTCTTCTTCTTTCTTTCTACACACACCTCATTCCGATGGATAAACTTTTATAATTAACTCGTGGCTAAGATAGAACTCTTGTTCATCTTAGTACATTTCTACATCTAGACTTTGCAATGAATAATGTAACATTTTTATTAGTTGAGCTCCTAGATATTGAGTTCCTTTTAGCATGCTATGTACGCAAAGATGAAGAATTTACCCACAATGTTTTTAAAAATTGCTTCCTGACTTTTTACTGAGCTGCAACTAAAAGGCCTGGAAGTGACATGGAAATGATAATTAGCAAAAATGTGTAAAGTAAATGCCATTGTTGAACTCCAGTTTAATTCTAAAGACTTACAGAACTCTTACGGACTGTCATTTTATGTTCTTCAACTGACATCCTGGCCTATAGAGCAGTGCCCAGCACCAAATTTGATATATGTACTGTAGGTGATTTGTTTTAAGTGAAAATGAATGTGATCTTACAGAAAAACAGTCGACATCAGTGATTGATACTGGAAATCTGTGAAATGACCTTCAACCAGCTATGCATGCAAGACTGCTTTAGGGAGGAGTTTGTGGAAAAGTGAAAAATATTTGCTGTCTATAAAAAGCAATTGGAATATGTGCAAAAAGCAATTTGTGTTTGTCGCTAAGGAGGTAATCTAAGATTACACTGTTTAAAAAAAAACAAAAAAACAACTTTTTTACATTTAAAGAGTGAAATTGAAAATCAAAGTCCAAGCTCAAAAGAATATCTTCCACCTTAGAATTCAATGCCTCTGCACTGCCTGAAAGGAAGGCTGGAAATCCTGCATTCTGTTTGCATCATTATGTGCGGCATTTTCACAATGCCTGTCTAGAAGCTAATTTGGCATGACCTCAAACAAAGCAAGTTGGAATGAGCAAGCTGCTGTCGTCTATTATTTCCTCACACAGCAAACTGCAGTGTCTCAGCTATGGGAAAAACATGCCAGATGTTATGTTATTGGCTGCTGGAGCAAACATAAGAGCCTGTATGAGAAACAGCAAAGACACAGTGGATCACTTCAGTTTTGATGGCAACGCCCACACAACAATGAGAAAATCCCATTATAAGTAGTGCTGGCGCTGTTAACTAATGTGGCTAATGTTTGGTTCTCTTTGTCTTACTGTGCTTCACATGTTCATGATCAAATACAGAGCAAACACATCAGACTACTCCAATGCCAAAATGAACCTGTAGGCCAATCATTTATCAATGGCTCTATCATTTCATACTGGCAAATAACACAACCACGTAACAGAAATCAATTTTTTGTCCAATCACTGAATATTACTCCAATTTTTCAAAACCGGAGGTTAAATCTAATTTATGTAGTGATGAGAAATATATGAAACTCAATTAAAGATAATATATCAGCTAATCATAATACCAGAATTGAGTGCAAAGTTGTCAATAATCCTATTTATAACTGCAGTGTCACTTATTAGATGTGATGGCAATCAGCAGGGAAGCTCCTATTGACTAGCTGTCCTGCTGCATGTTCATGCAGGGCTCACATGGGTTAAATATGAACTGGGCAAATTTTGCAAGTCCCGTATGATTTCAGTTATATGGAGCCCATACATGAAACACGTGTAAATCTCTGTTAAACATTTCAGCATTTTCATGTCTGGATTAGGGCTGTCCCGATCCGATACCAGTATCGGGTATCAGTGCCGATACCAACAAAAAAAGACGGATTGGAAAGTATCGGCCTGCATTGAAATGTGCCGATACTGTTGCAGATACCAGGTGATCAACATTTTCTATCCAGCCCTTTTACCCGAGCACTCTTTACGAGATCTCCCTAGTACATTTTCTACAGGGTTTACTCAGGTTGTTTTTTCTTAAAACAGAAAAGTGAAATGTGCCGTGTGTTACACAAAGTCTTTACATTTATTCTAAGTTAACTCATTGGTTAATAATTAATGACTCCATTTTTCTCACACCTTCTGTTGTGGACTTTATCAGTTACACCTTAAGGTTTGGAGGTGAGATTTGACACAATATTTTGCTCTTAAAAAAATGTAAGTATCGGTATTGGGTATCGGCCGATACTCAACCCTCTGTATCGGTATCGGTATCGGAAGTGAAAAAGTGGTATCGGGACAACCCTAGTCTGGAATGTGAGTAGAAGTTAAATAAGAGTTGTGGTGTGGATTTGTAGATTTAACTTACGCTCATTAGCAGGCACTTGTTCTCCTTGATGGCACCCAGACAACCGAGGAAGCCCGTTACCATGACGATTGCGCCGATGGCGATGACCATGTTGGCAGCTGACAATGAAGGGAATGAGGGTGAGAAGGTGGCGAAGCTACCCTGTGACACAGAGAGCCAGATTCCCACGCCAAGCAGCCCACAGCCACATAACTGCAAAGCAAAAAAACACGACAGACAACAAGTTGAGAAATCAGATGAGCAGCTATCCTCTCAGTGTGAGCGTCAGAAATTATTCACAATCAAAAGATACATTTTTAGCTCTTCTGTGGCTGCTGTGGTCACAGCGACAGTCCTTCTCAGTGGAGCAAGGTTATCTCTAAATTCAAACGAAAGTGGTGCATCGGTCTCAAGTTTCCCTCTGGCTGCCCACATGGTTACCAAACACTGCTACAAAAACAAGGGGGTTTACACTTATTACTGCCATGCTGAGCCAATAACAGCTCTGCAAGAGATTACAGCAAAAATTGGACTTGGCCCGAGTTGGTTTGACTATTTGAGCTGATTACATAAATCCAGAACAAACAGATGTAATTACTTCCAACCCCTAAAACGCAAACCTCCACCTGCAGTATGTTTGAACTTTTCCTAGAGGGAGCAATTCCCTAATCTCCCTCTGCCAGACATGTGCAGATGTGTGTGAGGTCTGCACACGTCTCCTACGTTAATACAAGTTGGTGTTTCTGCAACGCATTGATTAGCAGAGCGGAGTGTCCTGCCCGCCCATCCATGTGTCGGTCTATTTATCAAAGATGAAACTCAAACAGCATGAGCACCACTTGGTGAAATATAGACGAGGAGCTAAGTGGTGACATTTTTGTGAGCACGTAATAGGATGAAAAATTCCAGGCAATCTAGCCATGAAAAAAAAATACGTCCAAAATTAGATGAAATATGGAAAGAGACAGTGGCGAATTATTGTGCTGCCATCCTTTCGCAATTCTTTCCTTTCTTCATTTCCAGTCCTTGCACCACTGCACCAGAACATTTTAATGCCCGTCAGCAATATGTACAGAAAACCTGCTGCGCATGCAAACAAACACACGCTGGACACGAATTCAAAAACAGCATCCAGACACAGGTAGGAATTATAGAGAAAATATGGCTTTTTTTATTCCATTTCTTTCAACTTTTCTTTCTTTTTTAAGAAAATAGGGTTTAAAAGCTGACAAAGTTTCACCGTCAGATAGCACAATGAATAATAACTCTGACAATGTGCCACACTTCCAGCTTTTAAACAAATGGAGCTTCAGTCTACATATCAGCTGTGTTGCTCCACATGCAAAGTCAGTGGCTTCAAGCGGATTACTGAAGTCAAAAGTAACTCTCAGCAGTGATAGGTATGTTAGGGGACCTTTAGGGTCTTAGCTGAAGGCTTTGTGAAGTGGTGATGGATGCTTAAAGTCTAATGAGTGCTACAGAATCTGTAGATACATAAACCTAGTCCTGTCTCAAGTGTCAGATGAGCTCATCCGCCCCCTCATTAACCTGCAAACTCTGAGTTGTAGAAGTTTGACGTTGTGCTGGGTGACCTCAAGGATGAGAGTGTTTTGGTGCAGAGATAGCAGCACACCCTGGAGGATGGCTGAAACATTTGCCCCTGTAAAGATAGGAAATGACTAGATGCAATTAAACAGGGAGAGCAGTGGGGAAGCAATGTCTGGGGATAGATAAGAGCACTGTTTGAAAATGTTCAAATTTCACAGTTTTTCTGTTAGTTTGTGAAAGAAAGACTGTATAGTGTGCTTTAACAAACTCTGCTTTCAAGATTAAAGTTAATAGGTGGTAACAGACTTTGGGTACCACAGAATAAGACACCCGGTGGTATTCAGATTACCTGAGAGTCACACTGGAGCTTTCTGCAGGTAAGAATGACTGGTCTGAGCAAAACTCTCCGGGAAGTGACACAGAGATAAAGATGCATTGGCTCTCTCTGCGACTTTCAATCATTTATATTCTGAATAATTCGGAGGCTGTTGAATTTATAGGGAATAACCCGCAAGGCCTTTATTCTTCTCTGATTAAAAACACGAGAATGAAAATGTCAATTGAAAATGATGGTAAAGGTCATGTCCTTATGAAGAGCGCCTGATATACAGAATGACGGCTGATTCTATCCAGAAGGCCAGATTATATAGATTGTGAGTCCGGATTAAAGGAACCAAGGGACTAATAGTAAGTTAAGAGGTCAGGTAGATAAAGTGGATTTACAGATATCAATGGGGAGCAGCAGCAGGTTTAAGAGTCCAGGTGGGGAGGGATACAGTGCCTTCCCTTAATTGTTTGTAATGCCTAGTTGAAGGAGCTCATCGAAGTGTGTCACTCTCTTTAGCGACTGTAAAACCACCCAGCCCCCCTCAATCTGTCTGATCTGAGCCTACCAGGAGCATCGTCTAATCTCTGCCCTGCTTCTAGTACTAATACTACTAAACACCATATTGCACCACAGCTAAACCTCCCCTGCAGGCTCTGATCTTGTCACTTATCTGACCTTGGTGATACATCTGAGATTAAGCACCTTATCTTATTCTAATTGAGGAGGGTCATGTTATGATAGCTCATCTGCACGAAAGGATCAAGGAATCTATAATACTGAAAAGGCTTAAGAATAGTGAGAGAGGAAGCTCCGTTTAGAGGTAGCCACTGTCACAGTGTCACACGGAGGGTGCAGGTTATAATGAAGATGGGTCTAAGGAAGAGTTCTGACTAATACAGTTTATGCTATATCATTTTAATGTAGTCGTAAATATAGCATATGATCTGAAAGCCCCTTCATAAAACGTCTGTTAACCTTACCCTTTAATATCAGACCAGCGTGTCCCTATCTACAAACGTAACTACATGGCAACACATTATCTAACCGGTGTGATTTTACATGAATTATTTGCGCAGTTATAAATAACCTCCACGGATGCTCTGGGCTTTTCTGCAGTCGCTGTCGTCGTAAGTTGCACACTTATCAGTGAGCAACTAAAGCTGACACAAGAGGGCTTTCCAGGTCCACCACAGTTACAAGTTTAGCACGCTTTACGGATGGCTAAAGTCTTTTAGGATTCTGGCTTTTCCCATGTCTTTCTTGTTTAGTTAGTGGAAAACGCTGTTAAATAACATCAAGTGTTTTGCCTTTATGTTCGGTTTTATTGCATTCCTGTGCATACGTGCAGCAAAAGGGATGCTTCTTTCCTTTTTATGTCTCACTCTGATGGTTTTTTCATGATTGAAGCTTGACAAGTACATAACATAGAACTATGATAAGGAAAATATCTTTCTAGGAATAAGCAGATCTTTATACTGGACTGAGTTCGGGAAGTCAGGAGCAAAATAAAAGAGGCATATTTTGCACATTAATGGAGAGAATTTAGGAATTAATACAAGCTGGGCAAAATTTGGAGTTGCTTCTTTGGCAACACAGTGTATAAATGTCAGTAGTGGGAAGGTGGCAAAAAGTCCAGAAAAGAGTGGAGCAGAGGGAAACATTAACTGTAAGCTGCAGGAAACAGGAGAATATGAGATGCGATTTTTAAGCTGTATGAGCCTTCGGAATATAACGAGTTAATTAATGTAGTAATACCGCGTGAAACATCTGTGTGCCGACTTTCCAAACAGAAAGGTGATGAGAAAGTAGTCGACCTCTGGGTGTAAAAGAAGCGAGATTGTAAAAAACCCTCATGAGTTGTGTGTAAGAGAGAGACTAAGCTCAGAGGGGAAGATGAAGAATAAAACAGAGGCTGACCCCTTATCCGAGTGGCTGGCTTGGAAAATATCAGTTTCTGGCTCAATGGCATAGAGCCCCCCACCACAGGACCCACTCCAATCTCCCCCACACGGAGGAGGTCTGAGTGTGCAGGTGGAACACAGGGAGACATTTCACACACTGATCGCTCAGAGGTCCTGACCTGATGGATGGAATGGCTACTTCTGTCAAATTACCTCTATCACTGCTCTCATCATGAGAAGTCAATGGCCCAGTCAATGAGTGTGTGAAGTTTTAAAGAGCAACTGAGACTGCGTGTCGAAGCCTCTTAATATAGTTTAGAAAAGCACTGTCGCCGAAAGTGCACAAAAGGCCAATAAAAAGTATCTTTCACAGAAAAGATGCTTGTACAGGACCTCAGGATGAAATACACAGCAATAAGCAACAACACCATAAGCATTAAAAGGTAAAGTGACTAATGTTGGTTATCTCATTACGATGCAGCATTCTGCTGGGAAACCTTGGATCCTGCCATTAATGAGTGCTGCATAATGGCAGCCGCGGTGCATCTAAACAGTGATGCAAACAATGACCTTCGATGACAACAGTGTTCTGTATTGGTAGTAGGTTTCTCCTCAGAGACAATAAACCCCAGTCATAATGCAAAAACTACTCCGGGATGACTCAACGAAGGCCTCTGATTTCTGCACATCTGACTGCAGAAAACAGCAGTCAGATGTGCTGCAACAAGCCAAATTCATACTGTAGAGGCTCATCAATGGAGGAATCAAAGGATCCGAAACCAATATTCTGGTATCAGAGATCATAGGAAACCCCCAGAGGTCCAGCATCCATGTTCCCACAGGTCAGAGGCATGGTGCAAGCAAACCTGAACCACTGCAGGTAATTGGAAAGCACTTCTATCATAATAACATAAAAACCAAAGAATTAGTGGGAATGCCTACATGAGAGCAAAGCAGAAGGTAAAAGCCTTTTATCACTTTATAACCTCCTCTGCAGCTCCATCTTTATTTCCACTGTGAAAAGGTAAAAAATCTTGTGGCACATATAATGCTCACCTCTTGCCAACATTGATTTTGCATTAAAAGGAAGACAAAGAATATTTTCTGCGACAAGGAGATTTTTCAGTTTTTCACATGACTTCGCAAGATTCCCAGTTACAATATAGCAGCTATGCTAGTTGCAAGATGGAATCAGGAAACATAGCAGAAGAACTGGAAATATCAAAAAGGTGTGAAAATGCCCAGAACTAAAGACAGACTATTTCTGTTTTCTAGCCACCGAGTGAAAAGGTTCTTCTCTGAAGCATGCAGAGAGAAAAAAAGAGTCACTTAAATGTAGACTTTTCAGAGAGAGCATTTGTGTGTATTTGTTAAAATTTTTTGAAGACTTTTCCAGATAAATAAGTAAGGCAAAAAGGGACGTTTAAAGTGCTGTAAGATGTATCAGTCTTTTCTTAATGGCTCTAATTGCAACCTCAGATTCCTTCAGCATACTCGGTAAAAAAAAGAATTCAGGTGGGCAGAATACTTGGAAAGACTGTGGCTGCAAAGGTTCATGTCTTCTACAAGACTGCATCCTTTTACACGATATTTCTCTTGATCATAGAAGAAAAACTAAACTGTTGGCAACATGGAGTTTTCCAGTGCTTAGTCCGCACCTCCTGTCCCTGGGCTTCCTAGGGGCTTCCTAGTGATTACTCAGTGAATTCTGTACAGCTGATCTGAGTTGTATAACAACTAAATTATTCACATGGGCTGTTATGATGGCTGAGGGGTTCTCAGCCACAAAATTAACACTGACTGAATTCAAAGGACCAAGACAGATTAAAAAGTTAGATCTGCCTGGTTAAAGTTTGATCTGCCCCCTGGAGTCCTGGTGGCCTGGCTACCGCGAGTAAATTTCACAAGCTCCATATAGTCTGGCCAGGAGGGCTATTCAACCGATTTCCAAAATCCCAAAAGAGTGGGAGCCAATCAGGTTTGAGCTTATTCAAAGAGGCGGGCTCAGTGCAGTGACGCGACAAGAAGCAACACCGTCAACATTGCTAACATGCACAGACATATATAGCTAGACGCCACATCCCCGGGTGAGAGACGTGCCGACGTAGCCGCCATCTTGGGTCAGACCAGGCTGCTGTCAGAAGACAATACGCACCATACGAGTCAAGCGGTATTTTATAAGTTCAGATAGTCTTAGTATTGTAAACTTTCAACCGATTTGAAGATAAATTGGCTGCTTTAAAATGTAACCTTTTTAGGGTCACACGGGACTATTTGATTGAATTAAATGATTGTTTAACTTAATATGTTATTTTGATTTGGCGTTTGCAGCAGCCAACTTCCATAGCTAGGCTACATCTTAAAATGCCAGATTTGTGTTCAGCATAAGGGGGCTCAGATAAAAGAAGGCTACAAACCAGGAATCACCTTCCATACTGTAGGTAAAATTTCACGATGTATAATCCTAATATTCTATAGCTCCCGTTTTCCTGGTTTCAACACTGTACGAGTAATCAGCTGTATGAGCAAAGCTGCAGCAGGAGTGGATCCAGGTAGAAGTAGCTTACTTTAAATAGTTTTTACTCATTACAAGTATAACTTTCCAGGTAATCATTCATCACAGGAGTGATGAATGATTACCTGATAAAGAGAGTGTGGGAGATATGATGTTGCCAGAGAAAAGGCGTGTATTAAAACTGATTGTGCTGTAGTAAAACATAGGCTAACTAGCATCAGTGTGGGTTATTACAGACCGGTGAGATTTAATATGGGACTAATGGCTCTGAGTGTGAGGTAAAAAAAAAAAACCTGCTTATATAGATTATCCGATATTTACATCCGCAAAGGAGGTTATGTTTTAGCCGGCGTTTGTTTGTTGGTCTTCCAGTGTACAAGATAACTCAAAACGTTATGGACGGATTTCCATGAAACGATAGCTCGTGAATGATGCAAGGAACAATTGATTAGATTTTAGATCACTTTGAAATTATTGAAATATTGGCG
>JAVQJG010152820.1:0-17398 GCA_036024015.1 Craterocephalus amniculus
TCTGTGTGTGTGTGTGTGTGTGTGTGTGTGTGTGTGTGTGTGTGTGTGTGTGTGTGTGTGTGTGTGTGTGTGTGTGTGTGTGTGTGTGTGTGTGTGTGTGTGTGTGTGTGTGTCCTGAAGCAATGCGTGTCATGGACGTGAATTAATTCGTGTTTTAACAGACTTGATTAGTCTGGGGTCTCTTGTTCTTGCAGGTAGATTATGCGGGTTGTGTAACTGTAATGATCTTTAATTCATAACGTGGGTCAATCCGGGCCAGATTTATTGATAAGCAGGATGCAATTATGCGCATGCGCATAGAGAACCCATGACTGTGCACTGCAGAGGAAAGATTCAATAAGAGCGATGCAGAGGATGGCAAAGGGATAGGGATGGTGGGGGTTTAAACCTGGACCACAGCGGAAGTGCATGTTACAGAAGCTACTTATATAATCTACATTCCGCTTCCTTTTATAATCACTGAAGAGCAGTAATTATTGAAATTGTGTGGGTTTTTTTGTTTGTTTTAACTGCATCATATGCCACAACATAGTTTTTTCCATTGACCTTACTCACATTTATAAACAATTTAGATATTTTGATTTTAAAATATTACCGCAGAAGTACATCAGTATGTATTCTGAGGTCTAATTAATGTTACAAAGTAATGTGCCTAAACAGAGTCTTATATTATTGACCGAACTGTATAGTTGTGTGATAAGCTGAAATTTGTATAGCACATAATTTATATTGTTGCAGAATTTAAAGCAAAGACAACATTTCTGTAACTATGAGTTAACTAGGATTGAATCAGTCGATTTTGGATAAAAACCTCATTTGTGTTTTAAATTTATAATAATAAAATAATTTCTTAGATTATATTGACAAAATCCCACAATATATAATACGCTTTGGTAAAAACACAAAATGGTAAGACACTCTACTTCCGATGTGTGCTTTGTAATGTGCTCTACACAAATGTTATGTTGCTGAAGTTGCTTAGACTGCGTTTTAATGTGTAACCTTTCTTCCCCTTCAATTATCATGTTCATATATTCTGCTGCAGTATTTGTTCAGGGAAACACTGATGTCTGATCAGTGCATCTTCAGGTCACAAACATTACTGCTGTTTTATTTCTGCTCTCCATTTGATGTCAGATTCACCAAGTTTAGTTTAAAGTAAATATTTTGAGTGGGCAAAACATTCCTCAGAGTTTTGTAGTAGTTGCCTCATTCCTGAACGGAGGCAGCAGTTGGAATAAATCTTATAAAAATGTAAAAGTCCTTGCATCAAATAAAGGCTGCATTGCTGCCCCTGAGCTGAGACAGATGACGTGAGCGTATTACCCTATTAGAAATAAAAAATCACAATTTCTTCTCAAATCGAATTAACTGTATTAATAAAAGAGCATTAGGTGGCATAGATGGTTCTGTGCCGATAATGGGACTGATTATTGTTCTGTGACCATACAATTTCTAGTTTTACTCAAACAGGACACCACCTATGAGCTGGCCTTCACGTCTGCGGTGCTTTCCATTTGGTAGCAAGTTCTCTGTGTTGCGCAGTGAAGTAAATAGTGCTTGGTCAACAACTTCATGCACTTAAAAACACAGGGGCTACCTGTTTCACACCAGTTTAGGGACAAAATATTTCTCTCCATCTGAATATGGCCAACAATCCTGCAGTTGTGCTCACTGCACTGGCTGCACAAAGACTAAACAGCAACAGTAAGCCAACTCTGTACCTCTGGGTTATCTTTCCATGCTTAAAAATGTTTTAAAAAGACCTAAAAGCTGCATTCATACGGGTTAAAGTGTTGGAATCAGTTAGAGAACACAATATAAATGAGGCTTCAGAAGGCTCAGCATGATTTCAGATCCTTCTGTGATGTAAATCTTTCTCTAACTAAACTTACGTTGTTACAGTAGTTCTTCTTAAATTGGGAAGCCAAACCCAAATTGCTAATAAGTTTTAGTATGTGCAACTTCCATCATCCAACATTGCTAATTTGTGTATGATAGGATAATGAAGCAAAGCAAAAAACTGTTCTGTGTCACCTTTTTTACTCAGAAGCATGTAGCATATAAATGTTGTTTAAGCTTCTCAAATATACAGTTTGATGTGTGAAGTGACTGATCTCAGATAGGCTGATGCTTCACCATACCTTAAATGTGACTTTGCTCATTTTACGTGGTGCAAATACATCTGTCTGTTTCAGGACGTCTGACCTATAAATGAACATATTATGTTAATCTTTTGATCCAAGACGAAGACACAGATTGTACAGTTGTAGGCCTTAACGCTTTTAGACCTGTGTCTATTTTTTTAGGCATCTTATTAACAGCTGAATACTCATAATGAAAAAAGTATACCTCTGCAACCACAACGTCTGAGTGAATACGTTTGGAGTCATAGTAAAGGAAATAATTGTAAGCTGTGTTATGATATGTAAATATCAGCTGTAACTGAGGAACAGTAACACCACAAGGTTTCAGGTTGGGCTAAAAAACTAAGAAAAGTAAAATCATTTTCAGGATAAATAGGAAATTGTCTTTTAAAGCTGTAGCTTTGAACCTTTATCAAATCATAGAACAATATGTGAATTTATTTTCTCTCCGAAGCCCAACTCTGCTAAAGTAAAGTGCATTTTCTGTGACTCGAATATTTCAGCTCTGAGATTTTCTTTGTGGGTGCGCTCTCTTTACTTGCAGGTACAAACTGGTTAACTACTTTATTTAGCAAAATAATCTCAGGGCACTATACTGATAAACGTTAAGATTATTGTCTTGATGTCTTTATAATTGTGCCATCAGGGCGTTTTGGTGAATCTGGTATCACATGGAAATGTTAACCCAATAGTTTCTATTCTTGTTAGATAACTGCTGTACTGTCCCTGGAGTTGCTGTGTGAGGATCTAAAGTCATAGACATGGTGTATGAAGGCCTGTCCCTCCATGCCCTGCGCCCCTTCGGTGATGTCAGGACTGACGACTGCGATGGTCGGTCATCTCTGCTGCTGGTTAACTGTGCCCTCTGTTCTGGCTTGTAGGCTAACACAGGAACAGGAAGGGGTTTGTCCCGCTCAGGATTTGTTGTAAGCCGTCAGGTTTTCCAGGAGCTCAGAACTATGGTGAGCTCTGACTGACTTCATCAGATAAAAAAAAACTGGAATGATGCAAACCCAGCTGCTGGCAGAACACCCCTCCCCCTCCCACCCAGTGATAGATTAGTAGATTTCTAGAAGAAGTGAAGACGAAGGTGAGACTGAGGCTTGATAGCAGAGGAGGTGTCTGTCAGGACGTTTCACTCTGATCTGCTGCTGAGACCCGGTCACAAACTTCACAGATGTTTCCCTGCTGCAATGTATCTGGTTCCAGTGAACAAACCTTAACAAGTTTTTTCATCTCAACCAGGTGCATGAAAGCAGTGTAACATCTAACACTTTAGATGATACCAGAAGTGGCAAAACTTCTGCAAGAACGTGAAACTGCAGTACAGATGGTTCCTAATGATGGGATTTGCTGAAAACTGTGCGGCTCCAATGCAGAAATTTACAACGAGAAACCTGAACCCTGTAGAAACCTACATCCTGTACCTGCATGCAGTGGCACAACTGATGCTGCCTTATGAATGTATTGACAGTCAGGACGCATTTGATGAAATATACTGCAGTCAATGTAATGAATTACTTTTAAAACATTAGAAATGATTACATTTAATACTTGGAAGATTGTGCTGAACAGCAACCGGCCTCTCTGGCTGTGTGGCCCTGCTGTCTGCAGTGATCCGAGTCTCAGCAGTGTGTTGAGGTCTGCAACAGGTATCGCTACATCTCCAGTGTTACAGTGACTCCAGGGTGCTGGTCTCTGCGTATCTGTTGACGACGATGATGATGATGATGATGATGATGATGATGGTGCCGCTGTTGAACTGAGCTGTACCACTGAAGATGCAGAGAAGCCTCCTGCCTTTCTCCGCAGTCCATCCAGTCCTCCATCAGAGCTGGGCTGACCGGAAAACAGTGGACACTCCATGTTAACGTGCAGTCCGCCTGAGCTCTGCATGCACTGATGACGGCCCGTGGCATTGCATGCAGAACAAGCATGGTATGGGGACTGACATGCATCACTTTAAATTTAAGACCCCCTCCTCCACAAATTCACTGAAATCTAATAACCATTCATGTTGTAGGAGAGTACAACCTATGGTTCAGTTCAGGTTTTTCTGATCAGAGAAGGTAACAGTGGTGAGCTCAGGGGGAAGCAGACCAGCAGATCGTTTGCTACAGGCCAGCTGGTGTTAATGGGAAGTGTTTATGCTCGTCACTTTAGTATTGTTTGTAGCAGAACCAAAGTTCTGAACAGTTTCCATTATGTCTGAGTGGAGCTTGGAACAGAAGCTACAACATGGTTATTTACCCAACATCTACCTTGTCCAGAGCTTTGTTTGCCCTGAAGTTGTCTTCTCAGGCTCAGTCCCAGTCTGTTTGGTCCCAACAATCTCCTCCAACTCTCATGAAACTCTTTCTAACCTACAACTCAAAATCATCGTGCTTACGTCATAAAACCCCTCAGTCTAACACCGGTTAACGGAGGTTGCTGGGAGCCGTAACGGACTGCCCAGTGGAGACTTGTTCACCTGCAGAGCTGAAATCAAGCAACTGAATTCGACTTCAGGGTTAATTTCTCTGACAAAACAAAGCCGCTGGATCCAAATAAAGTTTTTTGTTACTGCTTTATAAACAGGTGGATTTTTTTCTTAGTGTTTCCCTTTTCTGCAAAAGTTCTCATTGCAAACAATCAAAAATTAAACATGCATAACTTGATAATAGCATTCAGTGTTTTGCAGTTTGTATGATATACACCGTAGAGGAAGCACTGAGGTTTAATACTCATTCATATCAGTGTTAGTGGTTCTCTGTTTACATGTATTCTTCTGAATTGCATCTTTTTTTTAAAGGATTATAATACAGACTGGAAACAGGCTACAAAAAGGCTGATTATAAGGATGTAAATAAACATTTAAAGTGGACCTTTTGTGATCATGTGGATGTTTTGCTTTTTGGTTCGTTTCCTTGCTGATTGCGTCTGCAGGCTGGCTTTCCCTGATCAGACACAGCTCATAAGTCTTTTGTTTTTCATTCGGTGTAACTTGTTTTATCTACTATGTTTTGCACTTTTCAGTGAAAACAAGCGTGCATCTAAGTTTTTTTGTTGTTTGTGGCACGGATCCAGACTTCTTGTACCCCCTGTTTCCAGTCATTATGCTAAGCTATGCTAATAAGCTAGAGACAGAGCGGACTCTCAGCAAGAAGGTGAAGAATTACAGTACTGCATATTCCTTAGTTACATGTGAATCCCTGCTTGGGATCATGTTGGGATGTGAACATGTGCTATGCTGGATGTTAGCTCAGACTGTGGGCTGAAACAAACGGCCTGCTCTGATCTCCAATGACTGGCTGGAGTTGATGGCTGCCGGGCTGTTGCAGCGTTCAGCCTGCAGCTGCAGTCAGGACGATGGCAGAGCGTCCAGCTGCTTCCTCTGCAGATATGATATTTGCTCCAGTTACTGCAAATACCATCACACGCCCTCCCCCCACCTTAACGCCAACTGCAACCCTCCTTACAAGCCTGTAGCCTGATCTAGCTGAAGAATGGCTTCTACTGGCAGTCAGCCATATTTAATGCCTGTTGTTTTACTGGACTGCTGTGACCACCCCAGTTCAGGGCTGTGGTTAGACTCAGTCTCCCGGTACCAAGAATACCAACTGCTCTGTCTTGCTTCTCCGTCCTTCCTTTTCTTGCTTTCCCTCCTCACCTCCCCCCTCCCTCCTCACAGATAAATGGCTCTTTTAAGCTGGGAGCTGCTCGTGTTCTGTCTGGCTGGCAGATGCAGTGCCTAGTCCCCGGCCTCCAGGACAACGGCAACATGAACGGGACGTCCGAGCAGGCCGACATCCTGCCGCCAAACTGCATGGTCAAAGACCGATGGAAAGTGGTGAGTCAGGGTGCTTCCAGTTCAGTCTGCACACCCTGCATATAAACCATAAGGTGTTTTTCTTTCATTAATTAAATCAGCAATATTCTATATATTGTTTTTTACAATTTAATTTTTAAAGCTGAAGCAATACAAATTACAATAAATGCTAATTACACATTATTATTTACATCCATATTTGAATTTCTGATTAAATTTTTTGTGTTTTTGCTTATGTGTGCAATTGATGAATAATATATTCAAATATGCATTGATTTGCATAAGTGGCCAATAGACAACATGTTGAAAAATACACATCTCTGGCCGTATTTATGTGTTTTCCCTCCTCCAGTCTAACAGAAGACACGCTGTGAGATAAAAGTACAGCAAATCCAAACATATGAGGAGGCAGAGGAGAAAAATCTCTGATATCCGAGATGTTTAAAGACAAACACAAATCAAAGGATGAGTGTTGGAAATCTCAGCCGTTGAGTCATCCTTGAAGATGTACTCTCCAGTTAAAGAGTTCATACATGTAAACCCACTGCTGTGGTTGTTATAATTCTGTTTGCTTCCTGAAATAAGAGGTTGCATAATGCAGCTCCTGTCGCAGCCAATCAGGTCGCAGCGTGTAGCTTGCAGGCTGTTTGCGCGTCATCGATCATTCTAGTGTCTCTACTGAACCGGCAAAGTCCAATGCATCATAAACTAAAAACAGAAACTGAAGGCAAAAGGAAGATGAAATGAGATGAGTGGAAGACAGAGAAGCAGAAAAAAGGGACAGAAGAGTGATGCACAGGCTTACAACCGATTTATATCATTTTAAAATGATGGCATCAGTTCCACAAATGGATGAATGGAAGAAGAAGATTAATGAATCAAAATACCCCCATTGACCATGCATCCTTAAAATGTCTTAGTGTCCAAAATAACTTGATTAAATGGATCACATGTTCTTGGTTTTACAACATATGGTTGAACAAGAGGAATGTGGATAGAAACAGGTTTTTAGAGGTTTACTTTGGTGGTGGAGGGTCCTGTAACTGAGATAAAACCCTTCTCTCTGACTGTGTTTGTTGTCCTGTGAGCAGCTGAAGAAGATTGGTGGTGGCGGGTTCGGGGAGATCTACGAGGCCTTGGACCTGCTGACACGGGAGAACGTGGCGCTGAAGGTGGAGTCGGCCCAGCAGCCCAAGCAAGTGCTAAAGATGGAGGTGGCAGTACTTAAGAAGCTGCAGGGTGAGATCCTGTTTGGTACACACAGCAGAGCTGCATTCATGCTGATCATGGAAACAATGTATATTCATTTGTGTATACATTGAATTTGATGCTTAGCTGAGCAGTGATTATTGTGTAACAGCATTACGTCACCACTGAGCTAAAGCCACGTGCTTGTTCCGTATGTCAGGACGAAACACGATTGGCTGATTCAGTGGTGTTTGACGCAGCTTTAACTTGTTCAAGGCGAAGATTCCAGCCGCTGTCGGGCAGCATCCGATGATTGCCCGCTTTTCCATCCAGCAGTCTCTCTTCCACCTCCTCATACTCAAAACATTTTCTCCTGAAGCTTCCAGTAAATGACCCGTGTCACTCTGTGTGAATTATTTAAATCCAAGCGACTAAACATGGTTTTTATTTTAGTAAGTGCAGCGCTCCATCGCCCTTTGTTAATGATACTGCTGGAATATGCAGATTTAATCTGAGTAACCATCAAAAATCTGAATCTACTCATTTTGAATGTTAATATAAATCACATCCTGTCATAACCTAATAAAACAACATAAGTCACAACTTCTCTTTTTATTGAACACTGTCTCACAGAAGTTAATGAATAATATCTTCGGTTTTACAAGATTTTTTTTGTCTTTTGTATTTTGTGAAACTGTCATAAGAAATATTCATCACATTGAACAGGCTTTAGAGCAGGAAATGTGAGATGACGTCCTGTCCAACCAAACTTCCTACAGTGCTTTACTTTGACTTTGTTTCCACTCAGTCATGACTTGGTTGGGACGATGGATGCATCTTCATGTTTTTGCTGTAAAACTGGGTTTCATTCAGCCTGATTTAGTTTAGTGATGGTAAGAATCAAAAACAGCTTCACCTGAGGATTTCTCTTACAATTATATTTTTTTGGAGAAAAAAGTAATATATAAGCTAAAATGAATTTAGTTTATTATAATGTAGGTCACTGGTTCCCAAACTTTTTGAGGCACAACCCCCAGGATGACATATTGGTGTTCCTGCCCCTCCATTCTGTGATGACAATTATTGATTATATAGCAGATGGATCATCCTGCAGGATCCTCCAAAAATAAGGATTGAAAATGTTCAGTCTTCATAAATTGAGAAGATTATGGATTTATGCATTAATATGTCTAAATTTGATTGGATGCACAAATTGTAGCAAATTATTTTTTCTTTTTTAGGTTGGGTGTATGTGTTAAGATATGGTGTGGTAAATTTCAATTAGCCACACTTAATTTACTTTGGGATCTGGTTTAAAAAGTTCATGTTTTCAGGTTTCCAAAACACCAGCTCCATGTGAACAAAACGTCCAGATTAAAAGAAAACGAGTGGACACACCTCAACTTATCTCTGTGTGGACATAATCTTCATTTTAAATCCCAGTAGGTTTTCTGTGGTCAAACCAAGCTCCATGAGGGGTCACGGTGCCTAAGTTGGGAACTACTCGTCTTGATAACATAAAAAATTAATTAACAGTAAGCATCAACAGATATCAGTAAGGGAAGAGCAGCTGACCTTACCAGCTTGACTTTCAGCATTGCCAAACGGTGATGTGATGCGTTGGAGCCAGCAGAAACTAGTTAAAACATGGGCCCGTCTAGCTGTTCAGACATAAAACATCTTAATCATACATTATGAGTCATGTGTTCGCATCTGACTGAGAAACATAATATCCAGTTTGTGTATTATCCGTCTCAAACTACCCTCTGAACCGTTCGCTGCTTCATGTGAGATAAACAACTACATCTTTGTAATGTTTCTGACTGTTGCTGGCTGCTGAGCACGCTGCTGATGCTCTTTTATTTACTGATGACACTGTCATCGTTTAGTGAAAGTGTTTGGTTAAACGAGAAAAAACAGAAATGAAGTAGAGTTGATCTTGACTAGGATGATGTCATAAGGACGATGTTCATGATGTACTGTCAGCATAAACTACATTGGACTTGACATTTTTTTTCTCTTTTTTTCTTTAAGGTAAAAACCACGTCTGTAAGTTTATCGGCTGTGGGAGAAATGACAAGTTCAACTACGTAGTCATGCAGCTTCAGGTGAGACACAGACAATGTGAGATCAACACCGTGGCTTGGACGGACACGTTGAGTAAAGCCGATTTCTTTACCATTCGTTATCATAGCCCCATAGTTTTTGTTGAAGAAGAAAAGGAAATGAATAACCCAAGACAAAGGAAAAAAAGAGGTGAAACCCATTGGTGGCCTCAGCTAAATTTAGCTGTGCATTTGTAAAGTGCTGCTTTAATCTTCCCATCGTCATTGTTGGTTAAAGCCGACTATGTGTTGAGCTGTTAGTAATATAAGCAGCATGTTGTCTGACCACAGTTTTAAAGCTGCTGGCTGTTTTTGAGGTTTACGTGGGATCCTTCTGTTCTGAGCCTCACTTCTCTTCTCTCCAGGCTTGCCTGGTCAAACCAGTCACTGGCACTAATATTACCCAGAGCAGGTTTTTTTTTATAACGACTATAAAGTGGAACTCCAATCAGACATGTTGCTCAGCAATACATCCACATTTTCTTCTTTTGATTGGTTACACATTTATTGAAACACAGCCAGGAGCATTTTGCTTCCCACTCAATCATGAAACTCTTTTTAAGGACAATTTCATTCTGCTGATACCACCCTAAAATTTTGTTGCAACTAAACACTATATTAAAGCTACATGTTGAATAGATATATTGTGATTTTTATTACATTGGAAAGAAAAAGACTATTTTTCCAGCTCATAACCAGATGAAAAGGAATTTCAATCACATTGCTTTGCAAAGGATGTGTGAAAATTCAAATGATGACGCGCTGATTCACATGAGATCACATGAAAGGAGGACAAGTACGGGCTATATCATGTTCCATCTGTCGGAAACATGTGAAAAACATGACAAACTTCCCATGTGCCTCATTACATGTTTGACTTGTGTGTTTTATCATATGAAAAAAGACAAATCCTGGAGATTTATAAAGTCTCTACAACTTTATTAACTATGGGAATGTGAGAACTAACACAAAATAACATCAATTCATTTCCTTGTTTCACATGAAATTGTCTGTGGACTTCAGGTGTGAACTCATTGGTTTCACATGTGAGCTCAGATTCTTCCAGGGGAGGTGTCCCTGTATGTTTCACATGGGATTGTTAATGTGTTCCATGCATGATAACAGGTTTGACAGGTGTGTTGCTCTTCTGTGCTTTTCTCCAGTCTCTTATTAAATGTTGTCGTCTCTGTGATGTCACAGGGTCGTAACCTGGCGGACCTGCGGCGGAGTCAGCCCAGAGGAACCTTCACCATGAGCACCACTCTGAGACTCGGCAAGCAGATCCTGGAGTCCATCGAAGCAATCCACTCAGTGGGTTTCCTGCACCGTGACATAAAACCGGTACGATGAAAAGAAAATGTGTCTTTATTTCAGTGTGCGTGTTTTCCGGTTGGGTTTGTGTTTTTAAATGGAGAGTTTTGTTGAAGTATCTGATTTACACCCGGTGTGAGGGGATGCTGCCTCTTTTAAACCTTTGCTCTGATTAATAATGTGCAGAGTTTTTTCTTATTCTGATAAGTACGCATCAAGAAATGCAAATGACCAGAATTTTCCGCTACCTCTGCAGCAATTGCTACAGCTTGTCATAAAAAGGCAGGTCGAAAGTTGTTCACGATTAACTCAAATTACTGTAATATCAACTGGAAGGTTAAACATCTGTCTGATGTTGTAGCAGGATGGGGAAGAGAATGGGAAAAGTGCTCTGAAGGTTTAATAACATCATTTCACCGCGTTTTCTTCTACTTTTATGCATTTTTGTGACTGAAAAATCTGCTCTTAGACATTAAGGTCAAATGAAAATGAGGAATTTCTTATGTGTGCTCATTTTCTTTTTAACTTTGAACTGGAAGGAAACCTGAATTGAGCGTTTTTTTAAAAGGCTGTGAAATGTGCTCATCCTGTTTGTCCATTACAATTGACGACTTCTGCAATTCTGCAAAGTTCTTAATAAATAACTTGGAGTTTTAGACCTTGGCTGTGTTGTAAACGGCTAACAGCAGTGAAAAAAGATGGATTTCAGAGCATTCTGCTGAATACATTTACATAATAACAAGAGGAGCTGGAACAAATGCTGGAGGGCAGATGTTGCTCAGTGTGGAAGATCTGGAAGGTCAGGTTGGAAATGAAAAACCTGCAGACTGTGCTATGCCTCCGCATGGTGTGTTCATGGCGCTCTCCAGGCTCTGTCTGAATCAGGGCTGCCGGTTATTTATGTGCTAAAAGAGTGAAGCAGTAGCTCAAGCTCTGAATGCATATTAGAAAGGGTAAATGTGCTTCATCTCAGTCACTTTTTCTTTATTAAGCTGCAAAAACAACAACATGGTCATTATTCTTCCATGCAGAGCCAAAGTTACAGAAATTATTTCTCTTATTTATTATTCTAAACCTGTAGGGCAACAGCACTACTTTATCTTAAAATCTAAACTTGAAATGTTTACAACTTTCACATTTCAACAGTTTTATCTAAACTTGTACATGACTTCTATGCTGATGTGTAAAATGTAGAATATTTTCTCTGTGAAATGCAGCAAAGTCAAATTGAAAGGAGAAAAAGAGGCGGGCAGATTTCCTTTGTGCAGCGACCTGATGAGTCTCTGGGTTTTGTTCCTCCAGTCAAACTTTGCGATGGGTCGGCTTCCCTCCACCTACAGGAAGTGCTACATGCTGGACTTCGGTCTGGCGCGTCAGTACACCAACACCACGGGAGAGGTCCGACCGGTAAGAAACCACCAGCCTGTTACTCTGAACCGGACTGCAGACTGAAAAACAACACCGGGAATTCATCTGTGACTCTGGAAACATCACACTACGCTGACAAGATGATCCCAGCCCAAGATCTAGAAAAAATACTCCCTGCCACAACAAATATCCCACTGAATGTTTGAGAAAATTATTATAAACCTTTTGAAATACTCAACCTAAGTGTGTAACTTCACATTGTGTACATCAAACCTAAATATTTCATCAGTATTGGAGACATTTAAACTTCTAACAGGACTCTGTTTCCATAGCTGCTCATTCTTATTACACAGAATCATCAAAACCATATTTAATACCACCTTCTATGTGTCCAGTCATTTCAGAAACGGTGGTGAATTCCATCTTGCAATTAACATTTAGATCAAACATAAGTACAAAAAAAAAAAGGATTCATCAAACATGCAAAGGCCGTGATTCGTAGATTTGTCAGCTGTTGATTAATCCCACATGTCACCTGCCGCTGCCAGTTCATCGTTATTTACTTTCAGAAACACCCTCATTTAACCAGATATGGAGACAACACACCGCTTTAGAAGTAACATAAATGGCTTGCTGCTCCTCAGAGTGCTGGAGAGGAAGGCAGAACAAATCCAACCAAACATCTCTGCTCAGGTCACTCCTTCAACTTCAGTTAACATTTATTTCTAAGCTCACTTGAAAGATGAATGAATAAATAAGGGCCCTGGAGCTTAAACACTAAGGGACTAATTACAAACAAGAAACAGGTGTGACATTTAACCACCTCTGGGTGCAGGAAGTAGCTGAACAGACAAGGGGATACACTCTTCAAAATACAACGGGAAAGAATTTTCCACCAGGAAAATGGAAACGAAACCAAAAAGCCACAGATCATGACAGCTACTAGAATTACCCACGACTGTAATTTATACATTTTCCAGCATGTTCTTCTGAACTCATCAAACAGCTGCTTTTCCTCTGCTGTAGGTCCTGGTTCAGTTTGTCCATAAAAGCTGCATGAGGGGGGAAGAAACTCACACAAATGGGAGTGTTTGCTGCACTGCAGCACATTATCACGGGGATGTGTGTCTGATAGACGCCCCATGTCCTGTTTCAATCGATAACAAGTCTCAGGGATTGATCGGATAGTTTAAAACAACATGATGGATGCCTAATATCAGAAATCTGGTTAGACTATGTTGAATCTGACTGGATGAAAAGGTTTGAAATGTTCCTTTCTGTGAGCTGTGAGATCCACTGGTTTGAGTCTGATCAAACCAAACCATCTCTTTTCTCCTCACCTTTATTTCCTGTGTCTCTGTCAGACTGAACTCTGAGCTATTTTAAGACAAGTCAGTACGTGAGCTGCTTCCATTTACTTTACCCTCCTCTTCCTCCCCTTTATTTTATTTCTCTCTCTCCGCATTCTCATCCGCTCTGTCCCCTCTCCCTCCCTCTCATCCTCCCTCTCCTCTCTCCCTGCAGTGTTGCTTCTGCAGCAGCGAGATGAATATTTGATGCTTTAACGTGCGTCACTGGGTGGGAGTCTGTAACCCACCCTCCTCTTCCTGTACAGCTGAGTCAGCTTCAGTCCAATAATGTGTGAGGGTTGTTCCACCCCTCCCCCTCTCCTTTTCCTGTCCTTCATCCTTTGCTCTGTCTTATCTCTGCATCGTCTCTCCCTCAGAGGGGCATCACCTCTGATCCGCCGGCTCTCCTCTGAGCTTCATCTGCTGGCGTTTTCCTACCAGCTGCAAGGCTCAGCATCATGATTATGTTAACACGTAAAATGTTAACACTGTCTTAAATTAATATAGATCATCATGTCTGGTTGGTTTTTGGTGTCTTACACTGTCATGCGGCCTGTTTAGGTTCTGTTTGTGCTTCAGGCTCATTTACACAGAACAGTTTAGGCCCAGAATCCATCTATGATGTGTATGAGAACATAAACCCAGCACGGCTCTGTAGATCCAAAGACTCAGGTCAGCTGGTCCAGACCACAGTCTAGTTAAACATGGAGAAGCAGCTTTTAGCTTTTATGCTGCAAACAAGTGGAACATAAAGCATGAACAGCTTAACAACACGGTGGAAAGGAAACATTTACAAAGAGAGATAATCAGTAAAACCAAAACCGTCTGACTCTGATCCTCCGGTGTTAACCGTAAATTTCCTCATCTGAATGGTCTGAACAGAAACCTGGAATTTCTTACATAGGGGCTTATCAAAACTCGACCAATAGGGTGAGTCCCACCTTTCTATGACCCGCACGTCAACTTCACCAGGATCTCTTAAATAAGGGGGGCGGCCATTTTCCTAGAGAGCTGATTGGTCAGGGGTCGGCACTTTTATACTGGGTGATCTCTTATCCAGAACATAACCTGCGCTGGAGCAGGTTACCTGTTCAGCGTATGTTGCCGTGGTGATACATCCTAGTAAGAAGCCGTAAACAACCATACAGGACTAAAATGCTGTACAGAAAATAAAACACAAATCTAAAATACAGAAACAAATTTAAAAGACATAAAAGAAATAAAACAGCTATAAAGTTAAAATCAATAGTAGTAAAAATAGTATGAAAATGATAAAATGAATAAATAAAATATATTCAACATCTCATTTGTTATCAAAAGCCAAGGAGAAAAGATGTGTTTTAATATGAGACTTAAAAACAGGCAAAGAGGAGGCCTGTCTGATGTGGAGAGGCAGATTGTTCCGTAATTTGGGAGCTGCAACAGCAAAGGCACGGTCATCTCTGAGTTTCCGCTTAGTTTTTTTCCGCTTACATGTTATATGTTACCTCAATAAGAGAAAACCCAGCTTTGTAGTACAGGTCTCAGATGAGAAATAGGCGGTAAACCAGCTAATAGGAACCAGATAAACAGAAGGTAAACCAAAAACAAAGGAACAAGCTCCACAAAAAAGAAAAACTAGGGTATGAATCAACACAGAAAATACAGGCATACAAAGTAACAGAACTAACTAAATAAAGTAATCGGATACTACTAAAAACAAAAACAGGCCGATGGATGGTGACATCATGTTTAGGTGGAAAGGTAAAGAGAAAGTGGGAATGAGCTAAACAAGAAGTAAAACAAGACAAGAAGAACAGTAAAGCTGGGTTTGGTCTGTTTTGGATTGACATGGCACACAACACAAATAAAAGCGTCACAGGATGTGTTCATGGACACACGTTAGTCCTGGTTTTCATGGATTATGTAATTTTATTTTAATTTAAGTTGCCTCGTTTTTACTCACATATGAAGTTACTCTTAACTGTTTCTACCATCAGATTCAATGTTGATTTCCTCCCCGCTGGATGGAGAGTTAAACACTAAGCATAGAAGAATGTTATAACACATGGTAATACTGAAAATCTTCTCTTCATCTGAGCCGTGGTTGGAGGTGCTAAAGAAGAGTTCACACTGAAGAGCAGGATGCTTGCGTGCAGAACGGTGCAGCGAAGCGCAGCTTTGAGGGGGAGCGAGCATATCTTCGTGCAAGCAGGCATAAAAACAGTTTTAAAGGAGGTCGATGTGATAGCTGAGCATGAAGACGAGGAAGTCTGCACTCGAATCGAACTCTGGTTAAGAAAATGCCATAACTCCTCTATAGTGTAGATCCAATGTAAAACCTGCTGAAGCCTGACAGTCATACAAAACTTTTCACAGAAGTGACACAGCTGATCCGTAGTGGAGCCGAAGCACAGGCAGATCCAACCAGAATGAAGCTCAGGATGGCTAGACACACTCATGCATGAGGCAGTGATTGCAGCGCTCTCTGAGCAGAGATGGACTCATACATAACCTGGAACAGCTCCCTGCGCTGATCGGGTTTAGCTGATCTGAGGGAATGTACTGATGAATTAATCATCTTTGGGATAAATAGTTTCTCTGTCTCTGATAGCTGAACTAACAAAACACCTCTGTGCTGAACAGTGTGTTCACATAAACGCTGTCCAACTCTTATTTACTGAAACTCCCAGAATGAACTTATGCGGCTAATAAGGGTTTTTGGTCCTATCTGTGTGAGCTCTTAAATCCACTGACTAAATATTTATACTTTCTGGATTAGCTTTCATCTTTTAAGGGCATCTAATAAAATCATAATGATTCAATGAAAAAGTAATTATATATTAAAGTAAATCATGGTTCTTAACTTCTCATGTTTGGTGGATCTTGTTAAACTGGAAGAAAAAAATGGAAATCAGAAAATAAATTGATCCCTTTTCAGAAATTAAAATAATTTTGAATAATAATATGGAATTTAAATGGATATATCAAATTTAGGTGGTAAAAATGGTCTTTTTTTATCAATAGTTGACAAATTAAAACTTAGATATTGCATGATTTCCTTATTTTTCAGTCTCTTTTGTTCACCAGCCATTCATTGTTTTAAATCAGTTGTTTATGTTTGGTTTTGTTTCTGTGTCTCTTTTATTTATTTTTATGAGTTCAGTGTGTTATAATTTGGTCTCTTTATGCTTCAGTTTTGTTTTTGTTTTTCTTACAGTTCCTTTGGCCTTATGATTTTGACGTGCATGCCTCCCGTTTCTCCATCACCTCCATGAAAACCCAGGGATGTGAGTGGTTTCCATAGCAACACAGAGGTTACAGCCATATCAGCCAACCACCAAAGAGAAACTTGAAAATTAAAGTCTAAATATAACACATTATTTGAATGAACTTCGATGTTCATATTTAAAAAAAACATAGTTTTTACCTCCACCAGGTTGCTGATGAGATGATACAGGATCTGGTGCATTATCAGGGCACGATGAACATCTAAAATATTGTTTTTCTAGAGAGCTAAACCAAAAAGCAAGTCTTTAAAATGCTGGTAACAGTATTTACAGATTTATTAAATCACATGTTTCAATGTTTTCATCTTGAATAGACCCCAACAAACATCCACCTTTTCCCTTACGTTTTATTCAGGAATGGCATTTATTAAAGCCTCCAGACACTTTTGTCATTTTAGCTGTATTGATTTGTTTTATAATTGCAACAGAAACTATGATCATTTAGATGTTAAGACAAATGTTAAAGTGATGTCCAAGTTGTTTTTGTTGTTATGTTTTTTTTTAACCATATTTCTCTTACAACTTTAAACTCAAATTGTTGTAGACACCCCCAGTACTCCTAATAACACCCCTTAATAACAGATTTCATATCGATTTCAATATAATTTATATATTTTATATCAGCCCCTAAATTAACATAAAGGACAGGCAGCTTTATATATACCCATAAATCAATTTAACATCTATAGTATTTTATTTTCATGATGAAAACGTACATTTTAAATGGATAATAATTATTATCATTATTATTAATTTTATTTTCATTTTTATTATTATTATTGTTGTTGTTTTTGTTTGTGTTGTTGTTATTATTATTAATTGTTATTAATTGTTATTATCATTATTTTTTGTT